>JAPYYT010000006.1:0-164874 GCA_030522565.1 Ceratosolen corneri | reverse complement strand
CTCTGTTTCATTCTACCCGACTATCTCTCTTTCTCCACTATCCGCCTCTCCCTCCCTCCACCTGGGAGAGTGTTTTCTCGGGCTCAATCCCGAACACTTACGAATTCTTGCTATTTATTCATGACTATAAAGTTAGTAATCATTAGATGGTAACTATTCAAAATACGATGATTTTATTTCTCGAATACCAATAATACAAATATTTTTAATTTGTCTGGATAGATTAAAATATTCATTAAAATTGTAAATTATAACTATATAATAAATTGCATATTATAAAGACAACGAAATAAAAATTCTAATTATTCATAAGCTATCTTAAATGAAACATAGTTGAAAAGCAAACCAAACCGTCTAGTACGAATAACTGCAGCACTGAAGATCGAAGTACCGTTCAAACTGGCGTTTTTGGAATAATACTTACGGCGTAACTCAAGGTTTTTTGTAGTAACATTTTGTCTGTATATTATGAGCATGTAGGTAGTATCCACTAAGCATAATGGTTAATGTTTAGAATTGCACAAAATAACCTATCTAACATTATATAATTCTTCACTCGCTTTTTATTATGAAATATAATGTACTGTTATATAAATGAGATGAAAACATAAATATTCGATTAAAAAGAATAGAATTATATAATTATGAAGTATAGTGGTAAGTTATAAATTACATTTTGTACTGAAATATTATTATTTATTTCATACAAAAATTGTTAAGTAATGTAGGTTTTACCTACATACAATATCTATTTATTCAATCATATATGAATCATTAATATTATCTGAAGTTGATGGAGAAGTAAATAAATTTTATCGTTATTGAGGTTTCAAAATTTCTGGATAATGAAGAATTATTCGTATAAATAGTACTACGCTTTAAAGTATCACAAATAAATTGAAGTCAACATCAACGAGGCTGCAATTTTGGATTCCGAAGTAGATAAATTGTGAAATTAATTAAATGTAAATCTAAAAAAATAATAACAATAAAATTTAATAAACATAAAAAAATTAGTCCTGGAAGTGTTTAATAATGGAAATAATAACATTTATATTCTAACGAATGGAAAAAGATGAAAGGCTAATAATTTTATAAAGTAGTAGAATATTTTTTTAGTACATATTCAAAAAAATTTCTTTTCTTAAAAGTATGTATTCAAATTTAAACTATTGTATTATATGTATTATAAATATTTTCTTCAAATATTTTTATTTTTTATTTTTTTAATTCTTAAGTTTAAAAGAAAAAAGTATCAAAAATACATATCAATCTTCAAATACTAAGTAATAAATGTAGTAAGCATATATTTTTACATTATAATTGATTTCATTCAATAAGTTTATAAATGTTGTTTAACACTACTTCTTTGTGCATCTTCAAGTAACTGTCAATTGTATGCTGTTATCAATATTAGAATTAATAATATGATAATGTAATTTATTATAATTTCCTATTTTTAATAAATAAGCAATTTTTTACTTTTTTAAATACAATTTGTTCATAATTATAAAATTTTTGTATAATCAATTATAACAATAAAATATGCATATTTTTATCTAAAATTCTTATTTCGTTATTAGACTGCATGCATTAGTGCGCAATTCATTGCAAAAATATATTTTTCCATTTCTGAGCATAAATTTATGTATATAATACCTGTAGTTTTCAAAAATGAAATTACTAAGCATATAGTTTACTAATTTTTAGTAATACATTTATTATAAATTGCACATTATTCAAATTATTATTTGTTTAAATTTAAATTATAAACTATTTAATAATTATTTATAAATTATGTGATTACATATAAATATCAATAAAGATTGATACTAATATGTTAAAAAATATATTACTCTTTAAACTTATAAACGTTTTTACATAAATGATAATTTATAATAAAGTATGTTTTTAGTACAGAAACACTATACTGATAATTGAGCGAACTGTATTAGTTTTCACGAAAATTGAACTTATCAAGTACAAATATCAATTTCAAATTTAATAATTTTTATCGTATTTAATAATTATCTTTGAATGATAAATTCTATCATGTATTTTCACTAATAACACTATATAATGCAACTTTTATTTATAAAATAATAAAATGGAAAACATATATATTTTATTATTTAAAACACATATATATTCTATCTTTGCTTAATTTTACTGAAAAACATGAAAACGAAAATTTGTCATTTCATTTAAAAAACAATAAATTTTATTTGCTAAATTATCTTGAAAACTTGTGTTAAAAACCAATCTTCTAATGTTTTTCCATAAATAATTTTATTACTTTAATAAATTCTAATAATTTTAATAATAATAAGAACAATAAAAAGTTGTAAAAATATTTTTAATAATATAAATAAATAATTACAGTTTCATATAAAAACATTAAAAAATTTGTACATATTTTTACTTAATATTAGTAAATAAAAAATTAAATAAGGCGATCATTCGATTTTTTGTTTAAATGTGTTAATAATTAATAACGTATTCCCACGATATGATTTGTGTATAAAAATACTTACCAGAGCTTTCATGTATTCAAGAAAGAATTAACAATATGTTGGTTAATTCATGTATTAAAATTGTTTCGGAAAGAACGCCACAGAAATGTTTTTTTGACATTTGTTTTTTACAACATTCAGGTGATATTTACATTATATTAGCCTAGATAAATATTTGTTCTATGTGAGTAATTATTTTTCCAATTATATGTATATAAATGAAAATTCAGTGAAAGTCGGTATATCATTTTAATAGTATCAAATAAATTTTATATATGAAAAAAATTTTCGTAATAACTTTTTTTTAACAATCGCTTATTTATATAAATTATCCATATATAAGCTATAATGATTATAAATTATAAATAGTGCTCATTTTGTTGAAGTCATTTATAAAACTATTAAATAACAATAACATACACTCACGCTGTAACTAATTTTTAAACTTTTATACATTTACCTTCTTTTTTATATTCTTTAATAACATAATTTAAATATTATTCTTTCCTTACATTCAGATATTTATTTATTATATATAATACTAGATATGTGTATTAAAAATCAGTCGTAATGAAATTTATAAATATTGATGTCTGCTTTTCTCTTTCCGAAGACTCCGTAAGCCAAAAAAGGAAAAGTCTTCGTGAGAAATATTGATAGTCTTACTAGAGCATTAAAAAATCCTCGGCAATACTTTGACCACCAATACGAAGGTGGCATGAGATATTGATGTACCATTAGTTGTAGATTCAATATGAATCTACTATAGGGAGACATTGCTGACGTATCTGTAAAACGATTATTGTATTAAATACTTCAATTCTTACAATGTAATATTGAAAACTAATTGTTTGTTTTTTAATACGTATTTATACGATTAAGTAATTTACTTTTATTTTTCATTATTTTTTTAACTGCTTCAAGTACAAAGATTATTTTATAAATTCTATAATTGGCGAAAGAAATATCTTCACCTATATTAAAACTTATTATTATTAAAGCATATTCAGGAACTATTACTCATACAATTTTTTTTATACTAATTGAAATTATATAAAAAATTAAACAATAATTCGTATATGCCCTTAAATTAATATAATCAAAAAAATAAATAAGACAGTAAATTATATATCTTATGTGATGTAAATTTAAAAATTTTCTTACATGTAATATAAATCATTTAATAAAAAATTTTAGAGTTTCAAAGTTTTAGAGTTGAAAGTGTAAAGGGTAAATGTAAAGTGTAAATATAAAGTGTAAATCCATTATATGCATTTTAGCATTATATACATCTTACCAATTACAACAGAATGATTATTGTTAGTTGCCGAAGAAACTGCAAGATGAAAAGTGAACGCAGTGAAGGCTTTTGGATCTAAGCAAGGATTTACAGGCCAGAGACCTTCTATAAGTATACGTCCCATTAAATCAAATTTTGTATTCTTCATTGAAAAATAGGGCAAAAAAATTTCATCCAGAAATCGCCTACAAAGTGCACGACATTCTGCACTACTTCCACTACATAAATTATATCTATAAATATTAATTTTCTTAATATTAATATAAATACGTGTACTCATTCTTATATAGAGAGAGTGTCTAAGCACTTTTACGTACATAAAAATACCTACATTTTTATTCATAATTATACAAAAATGTTAATTGTAAATTACAAATACATAGAAAAATATTATTATTTAGTAAAACTTATTATAAGTATAACATTTTCTCTTAATATATTTGAAATGTTAATTAGTAAGAAAAAATTTTAATTAAAAAAAAAATTAAAAATTCATTCAAAGAATGTGATATATTAAATGTATCAACTTATTTAAAACATATAATTATTAATGTTCAGATTTTAATGATTGCAGAATTTATTTTAATTATTGGTGCTATTCAAATAAAATTTTAAATAAGATAAATAAATTTGTAATAATTTCTTTATTTAACAATAATAATTTTAATTGTTATTATTAATGTTTACATATTTATTAACTTTGATACATATTTTATATTTTATATACTTTAAATAAAATATGACTGCTTAGGAAGTGCATAATTTTAGAAATTATTGTATCGAATGAGTCGTTTTTGATTATTTTATTTGTTAAACAAATAATTTTCGAAATAGTTATTTTATAAATATAATGTTTTTAAATTCCATTGAGAAATTTAAGGAATTTTTCTGAGTCATGCTAACTTATAAAATCATAAAACCAATCTAAATAAAAGGCTAGAAAAATAATCAATATAAACTCTGTAAGATTAAAAACACTTGGAAACATGAATAAGAAAGGAGTGCTTGTATTTTGTATTACTAAGTGAAAATTACCTTCGAGACAAAGGAAAAAAGACAAATTTTAATAAAAATCAAGCTTACCTGTCTTCCATTCCTAACACATAACCAATCACTCGCCAAAAATGTACCAATCCGTTGAGTTCATCGACAGAGGCAACGACGCCAAGTTGATCGCCACTGAGTAGAGTGAAACCGACGAATCCGAACTGTGTAAGAGCCATGTCTAATTGGGATATTCTACGGAGTCCGGCTTGAGAACTACGCTGTGATACAATACAGTGTTTCTTGCGCACGTTGTGTAGTGATTTAAAAAACCTGCACAGGAATAATATAGAATTACAAATTGACAATTGATGTTCTAACAAGCATTTCGTATAAATTGAATTTTAGTATTCAACGAGCTGTTTAGCTTTTTTGTTTAAAAAATGGACATATAACTATTATTACATTTTATTTTTATTTAACGAGTTAAAAAATGCGAAGGAAATAAAAATTGGAAGAAATGCAAAAATTAAAAATTTCAATGTCAAATCACTATTTATGGAGTTTTACTTATTCTATGACCTTCCTATATTCTTCATCTGCATTTAAATTATTGCGTGCATCGAGGTATTGATGCATACTGATATAACGAATAGATTGAGAAAAATCATCAATTTAGTAATATTTAAAAATAGTGTTTAATTAATATTTATTTAATTAAACACAGATATTTGTAAAATTCAAAGATCCTAAAAATAATTTATAATTCTTCAATTTTAATGGTTATGAAGAATTTCTGTAGAATATTATTTACTAACATTGGAATTGAAAATGCTGAAAGAATATAATTATATAATTATATAATTATATATTAATATGGATACTTACTCGTCTTGCTTAAGAGGATCCTTATGATACCAAACGAAAGTATGGAGTATTGTAGATACGTATCTACGAAATGCTGTGCAGGGTGTGCCGCTCTGCTTGGTGAAGATAAGTATGTCGAGGATCGAAGGTACAGCGAGTAATGTAAGAAGCCCAGAGAGTTTGGCAATCATCATCGTAAAAATATTATTTTGTAAAATCAGTTGCCCAAGACGAAACATCTCTGGATCAAAATAGTCAGGCAGTTCAAGAGCCTTAACATCGCTGTCCGCCGGAGTATTGGCTCCTTCCTTTAGTAGTACCTCGAATCTCTCATCTACTACTGTAATAGCCGTTTTGATTGTTATCTTATTCGAATGATTTATTGAAAATATTATCGGGCAAGATCGAACATTTCGAATATATTTACCTTTAAAATCGCTCAAATAATTAAAACAATAGATCTGTTTATATTTTTTTTACGGATGTGTGTCTTTAATTTATGTAAGTGCACATGTTACCCGAATTTTTCATTAAAAATTTACTAAAAAATAGTAAAGTCGTGCGAATCAATGTAAAAAATATAATTCAATTATTAATACAATTATTGAAATAATTTGCGCAATGCTCAAGTATTTGTACAAATTAAAAGAAGCGCACTTAGTAGAAAAACGACTGTCTATTGCAACAACAATTATACTTTTAGATAAAAAATAGGATAAGATCATTCTAATCAAATATTTTCAATTTTTAAATAAAAGATTGGTTTTATCTTTAGATGATACTTAAATATCCACCATTTTAATATTGGCACGCATTGTAGATCACAAAAACTCTTAAGGACAAGTAACTAAGGAAGAGAGAATATTATTGATTGAATATATAGAAGTATACATACATAGTTATGATTTCGTCTTTTTCCAAATAGTTCTCTAAAAACCATTTGTAAATACACGAGTTATAATAAAAATGTTCTTCTTTCGCTATATTAAATTAAGGGGTTGCAAAGAGAAATATTTATCGACCAAGCCAATAATTCACAGATGTGCAAAAGGTATATATCATTACTGAGAATAGCACTCACCGCTATTCTCTATTCGTACATGTGCTAATATCACTGTTAATGGTATCGTATCGCGTCTCTCGATATCTAAAAATTTTTTATCACATTTTATGTTTTGGATTATTTTTTATCTTTTTAAATATAGTTCTAAAAAATGCAACTCCATTTAGAGTTTCTAAATCTCAACAGCCCTACTTGTTGTAATAAGCATTTGACCCATTACAAAATATCGATTTTTTGTAATACATCTAATTTTACAGCCATTAATTGTTCTTACTTAATTGAAATCCTTGTATTTATATATAAAAAGCTAGAATCAAGGAAAGGAATAAAAAATAAATTACGTGTAACTGAGAAACAAAAAATTTACATATGGCAAACTGTTGTCAATCCTAATTCCATATATCCCTTGAGTGTGATCAAATTCTTGTATTGCTCTCTACATTGGTGAGATTACTGAAAATACAAAATAAATTGAAAAATTTATTTTAAAAATTTATCAATTGACTTGAAGAGGCAAATAATATGTCTGGCATACTTTAATTTGATTAAAGTAAAACTTTTCAAAAGTAAACAAATTTCCAGAGTAGACATCTACCTTGTGTTCTCCAAGCATGAAGACCTTGAGTCTTAGCTTATCAAGCAATGAATACTAGCGCCTTTAAGAAGAACAATTATCTCAAAAGAAGTGAAAGGATATGGCAAAAGATCATAAGTAAAAAGATAGAAAGTGAATATTTAAAACACATAAAAGTAAGTCGAGGTCAAAAAAGATACATCCAGCCGAGCATTAGATGACTTGTTATGCTATGTAGCTTACAGATCGGCATTCCTGGCATTATCTTTGGAGCTCAAGGACCTGTGAAATCTACAGTTTTATTAGAAGGTATTTGACTTATTAATTATGTCGTGAATTATATTGATTTGCGAATCATTGATACTTTGAATTATTTATTATTAAAAGACAAAATAATTATTCTAATTCGTGTTCATATTTTGCAATTACTTCGTAATGTTCTTTAAAAAATACATTAATTGATCCCTTATTATATACAATTAATACAGTCCGATTATATTTATATATATTCTTTTTTGACGTTATTACCTTCCGAGAGCAATTTTTTTTATGTATAAAAATACAAATAAATAAAATTTTCTTTAGATTAAAGAAATAATGATTATATATATATATATATATATATTTGAAAATTAATTAGAATTATATTAAAATGAAAATATATAATATTTCAAATTATATAAACTTTTTTTATTCAAATAAATATTTTCTTATTATATGATCTTAAAGAATATTAAGAATAAGATTAATAAAATTTTTAATAAATACTATTAAAAAATTGTATTAATTTAAGATAGCTCTTCTTAAAATATAAACAAATTAGTTGCAATAAATAGTTTTCAAAAATTCATATAAACAATTTCTGATAAATATTTCTTTAATGTAATTTTTATGAATTAGAAAATTTACCATTAATTATCGTTTTAAATAATAAACGTTAATTTAAAAATCAGATTTTCAATATTATAGATATTTATAAATTGTGTTAAATTTAATTGGTTGATTTTGCTAATAGTAAAATCTCAAATAATTAAAATTATCCAAAACTGATTAATGCTTATAATGTACAGCATGTTATATTTAATTCGATTATAATTGTTTATACTGAAACTATTAAAAATTTATAAAATAATTTTTTTCATTTCTAAGATTATATAAAATTGTGTATCTATTATAAAAACAATAGTTCTTTACAATAATAAATTTAAATTAATAACCACTGTTATCAATAAAATATTATTGCAAAATAAGTTTTATAAATAAATTTTATAAGAAAATATTAATAAAGAAATTAATACTTAAGATATATGCTACAAATTAAGTAAATATTTTATTAGCATCTTTTTAGATTTTTAATAGTTTTATTATAGTAATCATTATACTGTCTATATACATATAATGGTCAATGTAAAATAACTTTTTAATGTAAAATAAAATTTAAAACTTTAAATAACTATAAATAAAACAACATAAATGTATATTAATTTTATTAAATTAAGATGATGAAATGAAATATATTATTATTAATACTATTATTGGTATTGCACATTATTGAAATAAAGATAATAGAGATAATATAAATTAAATATTGGATTTCTTATATGAATTTAGAATAAGTAAATAAGTTAAACTATATTTACAAATTCTAAATAGTATTAAATTCATATTTCATACTCTAACACCTACTTTAAAGTTTATTATGTGATAGTATATTTGAGAAATTGCGTTGTGTGAAAACAAAAATAATAATTTGATTTATTAATTTGATTAAAGTAGTTTAGTATATGAAATATTGGCTTAAAACATTTAACATTTCCATCACTGTTCTGGAATCGATAGTGCAGTGTTTGACATATGAGATCTGATTACATTAAGTATATTAATATATTATATCCTGCGTTTTAGCATAAGACTTTCAAATTATTACGAAAGATATTTCGAGCAAATCGATGCATTGTTTTCAACTCTCTTTTGATAAAGCTAGTTATACTAACTTTTATTTAGTAACTTTGCTCCAGCCTTTTTACCTATATCTCTTTTCCTTTTGTCTTTCATCGTATTAGAATTTAATTTAAGTAAATTATCAATACAGTTTATAACATCTGCTGTTAATTATTCTAATAGCTTTAGTTGCTTATAACTAACGCTATCGTTTTAAATATCTATGGATGCATCTGTTTGTTGCTTTTATAGCTGATGTTTGTATTCCATCACGCATTTTCATTATGATAAAATACTATCGAGAATCATGAAAAGCGTTTTAATTTAAGAGCTGCAAAAATTTCATTTATTGGATTAAGTAATTGTATTATAATTTTTTCATCTATCTTTATTAATCGTAACGCGTACTTTAATTTTCCACCATTATTAAATAGATATCGACTTCAGAAATTGCGCTCATTTGAAATTGTGGAATTCTCCGAGCACGATAAAAATGAGAATAAGTGAGAATTGAGAAAGAGAGAGACGAGAAAACGAGAGAGCATGGTTTAGCGCCTGATTGAGCAATTGTACGTCACTTTTACTGCAATCTCTATAAACATATACATGCTAAGATGCACACACAAAGAGAAAATAAAAAACTCACCTTGGCTATTATCCTTACCGCCGGACTGCTGATAATCTTGAAAGTTAGAAAGCACCATCTCAAGAAATGCACGGGATTATCAATACTCCATAAAGCCATGCGACACGATCAGTTCCATTGTCAGTTTGCATCTACAAAACAGCACGATTTCATAGTCTTCTTTTGTCCAAGCATTGCCGCAATCGTCTATAGAGAAAGGCAACAGCTGTTGATTTGCCCTTTCAGGGTCGGAGCCTCTGAATGATGTAGAATAAGAGAGGGAAAACAGCTTTTCCAATGAAGGACACATGTAAGAAGCACACACTCCTCGTTGTCAGGAGGTCGCTGTCTATTTACTGTTTATCCTAAGTGCGAACGTAGCTACCGGCGGGTATGCTCCTCTTACTTTGCATTCATTCAAATATTAACAAATTTAATATTTGAATGAACGCAAAGTAAAAATTCAAATCGTAACAACTCGTTTTTACGTGGAAGGTCTACTCTTACTTTGACCCCACTTTTCTCTTCAACAGTGCCACTACTAACTCGTCGATTCTCAGAGAGACTCAACATTCGATTTCACTTAGTCGGGATAGCCGGGCTTTCGAACACCCGGCGAAAGCGAGAGTATATGTGCTGGGATACACAATCTAGGAAGGTGTTACACCTGGTGAAAGTGCGTTTCGAATTTTACTCAGCAGTAAGCCTGACATAAATTACCACCATTAGTGAAAGCCCAAATCAAAAGGAAAAGCCGTTCATGAAGCAGTTTAAAATCGAAAATTTCAAGTCCCGTCCTTTATCACGAAAGTTAACGAATCAATTTTCAAGTAACATTTCATCGACCACTATTTTTATCCGACTCTGGGTTGTCTAGACCATGACTCACATGCAGCTTGACCATGTTTATCTAATATAATTATCTATGTTTCATTAAATTATGCTTGTAAATGATATCAATAAAATTCTCAAAACAATGTCAAATATTTCTTAATTACGTCAACCTATTAATAATTAATCTATCCAGATTCATTATTTTCAAAACATTCAGAAATAATGTATAAGTCGAAAAATTCTCATTAGAGACTTTTATGATTAACAAATATGAAAGCTTATAATGCTATTAAATGTATTTAGAACACCGACATAGAAAAAATTATATGTTAAATTAAACAAAACACAAAGACTCATATATAAAGTACGAATATTTGTTTCTATGTGATGATATTTTAATTATGTATTTTTAATGATAAAGCATCTGTATTTGCAAGATAATAAATATTATGCGACTGTAATATTCTTCTAAAAATTTCTAAATCATATGATTCGACACACATAGATTATGCATTTAATTATTACTTCAAAATAAGATGCATCGTAATGAAATTAATTTTTATAATTATTTATTTACATATCTATATCAAATGGTATCATCAATAAAAAATACATTCATTTGATTATTTGAATTAATAACTCGAACAAAAATATAATTTGAAAATCAATTATTTGTCTATCATTGGAACTTCATTTTTCAGTTTAAATTTCAAAATTTAATCAAGAATCGGTCGTACTTTGTTGCTTAGATATTTTTAGCATATATTGCTAGTTCTTCTACTCTTAAATATGCAAACTGTATTCATAAATATTTATTCTTTACAGGAAAATTAAATAATGTAAACAATATTAGTTTATGAATTTTAATATATTAAAGAATTTATTCATTTTCATCTAAACTATAGCCTTAAAAAATTATTTAATGAATGAAAATAAAATTTATGTATTTTTTTATTTACAGAAGTATTTTATTATATTATAAGTAGTATTTTATTTACAGAAAAATTTTATAAAACAAAAATGTATTGTTTTTATAATAAATTACATTTTTACTTATATTAAGATAGAAATATTTTATTCCAATAAAGATTTGTTCAAATTTATTAAGAATTTTAAATTATATATATGTATACTTAGGTATATATAATTCTTAAGAGAAATTTATTTCAAAAATATCAATGACTAACATCAAAACACATCTATGAGTGAAAAAAGTATATTTGTATATGATTTTATTTATTAAAATATAATTCTTAATATTTAATTTAAGTATTTAAAAATAAAATGTAATAAATATTTACACATACTGTAAATATTTTATATAAAAATGTCAATTTATTCAAAACATAGGATTAAAATGGAAAAATTAACAATTTTTTACATTAAAATAAAATTAAATACATTTGTGGTTTACGTAGAACAAAATAAAAAGATTACAATAACTTCAATTTTGACTATAAATAAAATTTGTATATAATGAAATGTAAATAATCTTATACAGTTGGGGATACTTTATTTTAAAATGTTAGTAAAAATAATTGTATTTTAGATTTCGAACGAGGGAAAGTAAATTCAGCTAAGTCAAAAGATAATTGCTATCATTATCATATATATGCATGTAGTATATAAGTCGTCATACTTATATGATTGCATGTGCATGTGTGCGTACTTGGGTGCACAAGTATACAAGAAAAGGTACCAGATTAAGGTTTCGAATAAAAGCACCAATATTTAAATTTTTAAAAGAAAAATAAATGCACATCATATAATAATAATATGGTACAATATTTATCTTCTTAACGGTAATTATTATATTTATAATTATATTAATAATAATATAAATTTGTGTCAATACTGAATGCATATTATTTTAACAATTATAATAACCGAAATATGGGAAGAATTTTCATTGCATCTTATAGTGATTCAGGGGTCAGCAATTAAATTCTTTATAATTCCGTATACAATGTATTATTATAGTATATTTAACATACCATTCTATCATTAATAATATATATTTATGTTACAAAATATATATGTTAAATTTTGTTTATTTGTAAAAAAAATTAATTTTTCTTTTACATATAATAATTATTCAATAGTATTTAACTTTCTTTGGGCCTTATAATTTATCCCATTTTCCAATTTATAAACGAATCAACTCGTGAAATAATATATGTGTAATTCAAATAATTATAACAAGTATTCGATAAATATAATAAGACTTTCAGCTATTAATAACCAGATACCTTTTTTATTAACAAATTGACATTGTTTATTTTTTTTTATTAATATTACATTTCATAAAAATAATTAGCGATATACGGTTTTGTACACATTATTGGATTTTCAAATATTTTATTACTATTTTCAAGGTTAACTGGCATAAAGAAAATAATAAAATATGTATTCTTATTTTTCATATTCATTTAAACATTAAATTTAAACATGACAGTTTTTATTTAATAATATAATAACTTATTTATTGCATTTAATAAGATTACATTTTATTATTAAAGTTATTGGGAAAAAATACATATACTTTTTGTCTATTTTAAGCCTATCTGTATGAAAATTAGTACAAAAAATTATGAAGATCTATATCTTTCGATTTCTATTCTACTATAATTTATTTATAAAATTATCTTCCAATAAAATCATCACTTTAAACTTAAACGTTACAGATATTCAATGTTTGATATTTAAACGTTTTAAACTTCGTCGTTATATTATAACACACAAGGAAACTATTCAACCATTCAATTTTATATTTTTGCTATTTTAGATAAATAAAAACAGATGCAATTTATTTGTTTTGTTTTAGGTTTAAATTACTAAAATCTTTCAATATTACTTTTACTTGCATATAAAATTACAGATACCTAACAAATTCTTTAATCAATATATAATTATATTTAAATTAATAAATTAAGAAATTTAAAAATTTTATCATAAAAGAAGAATGTTTAGTAAGCATATATTTTGGAAACAATTTTTATTTTTCTTGATTATATAAATTCATGCAAATATTAATTTTTCATTCATAAAATTAATGAAATTAACGAAATTTACGATAGCTACTTTTCTATCTATTACTTTATAATACAAAAGACACACTCACCAATCAACTTCTAGGTTCAAATAAACATTTTTTATCATTAATGGTTTGTGTATATTTCAATGATTTTGAATTGCTTAACTAATCGATGATCTTTCATGACTAGCATGAAGATAAACATCTTGAAATTACAGCTATATCTGTATTATTAATTATCCGACTATTATAAATGAGTTTGAAATATAAAAATATTATGTAATATTATAAATTCAAAACCTGATACAAATCTATATTTCTTTATTAAAAACTGTATTTAAATTATTATGCAATTCTGAAAGGTATTAGGATATTACATCTGTACAATAATTTTGTAAAATATAATAAATAAATTCTTGTAGATTCATAGCAATATATTGATGATTTAAGCATACTGGGAAAATACTATTATTTATGAAGACTTCCTCCTATGCAATAGTAAGAGAAATGAAGGTAAACGATTGAATTTTGCTAATTCTAGTATTATAAATGTCTTTTGTTTTTTTTTGACAATTATTAAAACAAAAATTGTTATCAATATGCAGTAGCGCAAAAGCGGTAAATATATAAAGTCAAACACATAATAAATTGAATAGTTAGGATAATAATTTAATGCTGATTAAGAAAAGTTAACGTTTCGTACGTATACAGTGAGAATATAATAAATAGTTTAAGAAAATATGTATATAAACATTTTCGTATAATTAACTATATTTAATTTAGCATAATTTTATAGTATATATAGTATATAATATTCATAAACTATATAAAAAATTAACCAAACAAATTTTCAAAATGATGGCTTACTTTGTTCAAGGTGTCAGAAAAGTACATAAAGCATTTAAAATATTCCTTGGGTAAAATTTTTAAAAATTTAAACAGAATTAAAAACAATTTTTATTAAATATATGGTCTATAAAATTCAATTTTTATTTGTAGTCAATAATGTATTTGCGTTATTTTATTTAAAATACAATAGAATATGTTAAATTAGAATGGAAAAAAATTATTAAAATTATTTTATAAATCCACTTTGAATTGAATGTTGTTTAATAATCTATTTCTTCATGTTTTCGCCCCCATGAACATTTTATACTGTCATATATCAAATATTAATAGTTTCAAATTAATTTTAAAAGTTAATTGTGGATATATTTAAAAATAAAATTTTAATTTTACAAATAAGCATTTTATACAGCCTTAAACTGTAAAAAACTCAATAGTCGCAAAATATTACTTCGTTATAATTTATTTTTTAGCATCCAAATATTTTCTACCTTCTAATCGTGTTATTATTACTTTATAAGTATATAAAATATGGCAATAACGTAAATATGTATGACATTTTTATAAGTTGATAAATATATATGTGCAAAATATATTATGTTAAATCTCGTTTAATATCAATTTTTAAGATTGTAGTTAAAAAGTAGTTGAAGATTGTTAATTAAAAACTTTCACAGTATATTCGAAAAAATAAATAAGCCATTAAAATTGATTTTTAATTTAAATCTTATGCTTTTAACTGCAAAAAATAAACTTTTTGCATTTAATAGTGTTGTAATTGTAAAATTTATTCTTCATGCTCAACAGAATTATTGTAGTGTATCAATAAACTAAAGATATTTTTTTAAATTGTAAAACTAAAAGATTGACTTTACTATTTATTTTTAAAAGTTTATTAATAATTTAACATAATCACAAATTTATTGATGAATTTGATCATAAAGATTTTTATATTTATTTAAATGATAAAAATATTATATATTGCAACTGATTAAGAAAAACATGAATATAAGAATCGATTTCTGTGCTTACCTATTTGATTTTTCCCAGTCTAACAAAAAAAAAATAATTACTCACTATTTTATGTTTTATTTCATATTATTCTTAAAGAGCTAAAATTTCTAATTCTTATATGTTTATTTTCCTTCTACACGCGTTCTTACAATTTTATTGCCTATTAATGAGCGTGCCTGACTTTCAATTTTTATTCTTTTTTAGTATTTCATTATATTAGCATTGCTTGTTTAGTCATTATTAAACATGATTAAAAAGTTAAGATTTCTAAGCTACAATTATTCTTAGTAATCATAAGGAATCACTTGGTTAAAGACAAAACTATATGTTTTTTATTTTGTATTCTGTTACTTGTTCTTTATCCTTAGTCGATATGAATTGAGGTCATATTACTAATATTTTACAATGTGTTCTTACATTGAAATGATTTATTAAATCTTCGTTTTATCTTTTGTATGAAGTTAATCTTTTGATAAATTAAAGATTACTTAATTTAATTATTTTTTAATAGATAAAAATAAAGTTTTCATAAACTAATCACATGAATGAATACATCAATGCTGAGCAATAACTGCCTTCAAAACTTTAAAGCTATGTTTATAAATATATAAAAGAGAGTATGAGATCTTGTGACAATGATTATCCTTTGACATTTGTCAATGTTTTTTTTATTTATAATTTTCAACTTTTGTGTCGATATTTTATTTTTACTTGTATTCATGTATTCTATTATATATATATATATATATAAGCAACTTGAATTCTTTTTATTTATTCCATAGCATACTTAATAATTATATCGTGTATTAAACGTAGGAACGTAAAAAGGATGTCTCTACGGAACCGTTCTCGTCATATTAAAATTAACGAGTTTCTTTTTATAGCATACTAATTTTAAAAAATAGATTAATATCAGTCCATGGCATAAGAGTACATGGCTCTACCATCTTATTTCATAAGCATTGAGAACTGAGTTATTTTTTGTTTCCCTCATTCGTCAAACTTATCTTTTATATTTTTATTATTTTATTTCCTTATAGGAAATTCTTGGATCGTTTTTCACAGCCTCGCTAGTAAATCTTATAAATAATCTTCAATTAAATTACATCGAAGATCGATTTTACAACGTCAATATTTTCTCGGAATTATTTAAAATGTCGTTTATTTCATCTGCAGTTTACTTTTTACGCACTGTTTTTACTTTATTTACTTTCATAATTAATTAGATATCTAAATTATCTTCTTAATAAGTAAACTTATCTATATACACTGATTTTATTTCGATTATTATCAGCGGGCTGTTAATTGTTTGTTTTTCTTATTACACACTACAAATAGGCTTATAATGAAAAAACGGCGTTCTTTTCCGTCGAACTTTTACAGTCTTGAATTGTTAGCTGTGCAATTTCATTTGTCACTACTTCTGAAGAATTTATGGTCGTTGTTGCAATCGTTGTACCATCCGATTTTTTTAGAATTGTATAACCTGAAATTTTTTTATTGAATATGAAATGTAATTATTGAATTATGTAGACTTAAGAATTAGTATATTATATATATTCAAGAAATTTTTGGTCAAGCTACCTTGAAATAATTATATTGATATAAATTATTACGAATATAGATTTTTAAATACAGAAATATTTTAATACTGATAATTTAATTTACTAATGTACACATATATAATGTAGTGACAACATGCATGTGCATGTATCTACTAATTGAACATATCATTAATATTACAAATTTTTATATGAATTAACCTTCATTGATTTCTTCGTGTTCATTTAGAGATATTTTAGCATTCATCTTAAGTTGTCCATTGGACTTTTGTTTTTTTCCTGTTACATCATCTCCAATTATATTATTTCCTTGGTGAATTTTAAATACACTTTTGATAATGCTATTAACAGTAGATTGAGCTCGTTTTTGACTATCTGATGGTTTGTGCTTAACCCGAACATTCCACCCCTCATCTAATTCTGCTAAACTATGTTGTACTTTTAAATGTTCATCTGTATCTCTATCTTGAAACCATTCAACTCTACTTGAATTTATTTGATCAAAATTAGCTCTTATACCATTTTTTGTCCCTCTTATATCTTTCGTCCATATCTACATAATAAAATAAAAGAAATAATCAAATATAATAAATTATAGCAGGATTTATAAATTTAAATAACTATATATTTTATAGTTTTAATAATAATTGATCATGATAAAATTTTACCTTAACATCATTAGCACAAGACTTATTTCTCTTTAAAACCGTTTTAACTGGCTTTTGTTTTTCGTTATGATGATGACATGCTTCTTTTAATTCTTGAATAAGAGACTCACTGCATAATGTCGAATCCTTAGCATTTAAAGTCTTAGTTTCTTGTTTATATTCTATCATATCTTTTGTTTCTTTTAGGGAAGTAATATAATTTAAAACCTCTGCTTCTTCATCTATCGTTTCTGAAAAATCTTTAATTTTCGATTCATCTTCATCAAGATCTGTTATTTGAACATTACAAGCTTCACGATTTTCATCTATATTTTTCTCTAAACTTTTAACATTTTTTTCTAAAGAATACTGAGAAATATTATATTTATTTTGTAATACTGAATCTCGTTGAAGAACCTAAAAAATAAAGATTTTTATGTAAAATTATGTAAAATTAAAAAGAATCTATTAATTATTTGAGTAAAAAATTACAGTAAAATAAATCATTTCACCATTTTATTTGAATATATTGTTTTAAATAATAATTATTATATGACAAACAAGTATATATAACAAAATTTTACGTGTGTTACGTAATTCAAATAAGGCAAGAGTTTCTAAAAAAAGTTAAAATTTTTAAACTATTTTTTTTAATTAATATTTTAGAATTAAAGATAAATAAAATATAATTTTTCGATTGTGAGAAATATTCGAATGTTTATTCATAAAATTATAGATAAATTATTTTTAGATATCTTTAAATCTAGCAAAAGATAATACATATTTATTATCTTAATTTGCTTTTTTATGACAGCAAATCAGTGTAAATCTATGTATTTTAATATTCTTTTAATACTTTTTATTTAATTTTATTTATTTAATTATTTAATTTAATTTTTATTTTTTTATTTAATTTTCTATATTATCATTTGTTTTACTTCAAATATTTTTTTAACGTTTCATTTTAAATGATAAAAATTATGATTTATAATTCAGTAAACTGTATAAGAATAGTTAACACATGAATATTTTATTAACTTATTAATAATTTATTAACAAGAGTTAAATAACCATAAAGTAATTTTTAAGATTTTTTTTTAGTTTTTGTTAGTTTGGATGATATTACTTTATTAGTAATTATTATTTCATTATCTTTTATAGTTTAAGTTTTCATTTATTTTTTATTAGTTTTAAATCATATTTGAATTGTATAAGTACATCCTTATTTTCAGTCATAACTGTATATAAAATGCTTAAATAAAACTAATTGAAAACGTTTTCTTTATATCATTGCATGAAGTTTATATGTGATTAAAAACTAAATTTGCTTTAAATGTTTTTATAAAATTTGTATTATTTATTATATTTACCACTATTTAAATAGAGATAAGTAATATCGTGTCATCTTAACATCAATAATTACGCAAATTAATTGGTTACTTCCGAAAACTGTTAAATAATATAAAAATTAATAAATAATTATTAAAAGAATTAAAATATATAATTATTTTTTTATAGACTGTTTTAAAAAAAATTTTTTTAAAACTTTCCATATATAATAAATTTTTGATTACTTACATCGCATTAAATAATTAGTAAAGAAATTAGAAATTAATTAGTAAAGTAAATATTAGTTTTTTAAAATAAAAATAATTTCCATAATAATATGAAGTAAAGGTTAAATTATTACCTTCACAGGAGATTTAGGCTTTATGGTATTTTCTGAATTATTGTCTCTAGGCTGTTGATTATTAGGACCGCCTGTAGAAGTCATCTGCTTTGAATGTGTAGGTGAGTTATTTTGTCTTTTACTAGAGTTATTTTTGTGTGAACCAACAACGTGTTGAAGTTTAGGTACACCAAAAACACGCTTAATAGTTTTTATTGGTGGATTTGCAACTATATTTAATCCATGGCTTGGATAATGTGACATAGGCTGCTGCATGTGAGTTGGTTGCATATGCATTTGTTCTTGTTGCTGTTGGTGCTGCATCCTGTGAACTTCAACATGTATTTGATTTTCCATTTGACGCTGTTCCATTCCAGATGACATGTGTTGATGTTGCATTATAAAATAGTCTGAAAAATGACTGGTAATAATTGGATTCATCTGCAACCAAAAAAGTTTTGTAGTGATATCTATTATATATCTATATCTATTATATAATATAAAACATAAAAAAAAATTGTAGAATTGAAGGTATTTAAAAATATATACAAAGTCTATAAAATGAAAACATAATTATTTGAATATAATATTAATCACAGAATGTTATGTCAATTCATGGTAATTGTTATTTTTACATAAAATATACTAGATTACTTAAAATAATTGAATAATGATACATTCATTCATACATAAAAATATAGTCAAAATTAATCAGTTTTTTTCTAAATTATATATTTCAAGTTTTCCTAAAATGTTTAATCTCTTATTGAAATATAATCTAAGTAAAATTAGTATTTTAGTTGTTTTCATCACTACTGGTAGTATTAAATGTTTTTGATAATATTTTTTAAAAATAATTTTAAAATTATTTAGAACAGTGAAATACTATATTATAATATTTGCAATATTTAAGTAAAGAAAGCTATAATATAAAATATACATTAATAATAGATTAGACTACAATACTTAATTGTAAGAAATTAATCCTAATAAATTGGTTTGTTTTATTTAGAAATAGTTTATTTACTACCAACAGTGTAATTCTAATAATGTATATTTTAGATAATGACCAAAATACTGTTTATAATATTTTAAATATTAATTTTAGTAATTAATAGTTTGTTGTAAATTATTGAAATTCATTTAATTCATATTAATATTTACCTGTCCAGCATAGTTTGAATTCACATTAGAACTCATGAAATGCATCATTGGCCTTGGTATTGGTTGATAGTGGTATTGTGAAGTTGAGTATGCAGGGCAATTTTGCTGTTGCTGTTGAGGAAGTGGAAGCTGCTGTTTGGACACTGATTGTTGAGGTAATGATCTACCTCGTTCACGATAATTGTAACAATCTGGATCAACACGCGAACCATTGCCGTTATTATAAGGACTCGTTATTATTGAATTAGCTTGGTAAACTTGCTCATTCTGATTTAATGGAACTGGATTCTGTTGTGGATAGTTGTACCTATCATAGTTTGAACATTCGTTGTTAGATACTGAACTAAAAAGTACATTAGATTGATACTGAGGAGGCTGGGACATTAAATAAGAATTCTGTATAATATGCTGAGTTTGTTGAATATGCTGTTGTTGCTGTTGAATTTGTTGAGGAATTGATTGTGGTGATTGTTGCAATTGTAACTGTTGCTGCTGCTGATGTTGATCTAAATGTGAATATTGTGGAGTAGGTGGCTGACCATCTATCCAAGTTTCTATTTGATTTTCTTGTTTCTGAATCACATTCCAAACTTCTTTTAATTCTCCAGTAATATCTCGATCTTTTAGAATAGAATAAATACGACTAAAAATTACTCCTTTGTTTTTGGACTCCACAAAATTTAACAACATTTCTATGAGATTGGATTGATCCTATAATAAATTGGACATCATACAAAATTTTTTAAGATATGTTATATTTATAGCTCTTAATTAAATTAATAATATAAGCATCAATTTAAAAATTTTACAATAAATAAAAAATATTTGTATTGTTAAATAAACTATATAAAATTATAATTTTGATAATTAATTTATTTTATACAGTAGTAGTAAATTTAAAGAGGCCTCTGCAATTATTAACCATTACAATTATCAATTTTATTACAATCTAAAAACAAAAATGATTTTAATAGTTCATTTATCAAATGTATTAATTTTTTAAATTTAGATTCTTTGTTTATTATGAAAAAAATTAAATAATAAATTTTAATAAAAAAAACCAACATTCTGATTCTTAGCATTTTTTCCTCGTATTCTTAAAACCTCAGGGTTAGCAATAACAGCAAACACCCGAGAATTTTTATCTTGACTTCTTGGTGGATTTAATTCCATTCCTCCTCGCATAGGTATTGATTGTGAAGGATTAGCAGGTAAATTAACTTTTTCCCAAGATAAAATATTAATATAACAAGGAATCGAGGAGCCCTAGAATGAAAAAATCTAATATTATGTATTCAATATTGTATAAAAATTATCAATTACTTACTGAAATATAATCTTGTATACACATATGAGGTTGTGGAGGATTTTTGAAGTTCCTCGCAACGTTACGTTTAGACTTTGGCGGCCCAGCCATCATCATTGAAACAACCTGAAAGGTAGTACATAAATTTCATAACAGTATAGTAAAAAGCAATCTAATAAGTCCTTCAAAAATAATGATACACTAAAATATACTTCTGATAACTTTCTGTATTATCTTAAAAAATTTTAAGTTAATATGTATTTTTTAAATAACTATTATATTTTTTTCTTACAATGTATTGCAAGAGCAATTCTTGCAACACACGCAAGAAATTTATTAGAAAATAGTAATCGTTCATAAAAATGATATGAAATTATATAATTATTCATATATCGTAAAATAAAAAATCATCTTTAAAGGCAAACTCAATATATTTTTATCGTTTCTGCAAACAGAACTACCGAACTGAATTGGAACATAACCTCCAAGGCTTATTCACTTATCGTTTTGAAACGTAATGCAATTTATTGTGTAAACACATGCCTTTACATCCAAACAAAAATTCGGAACAATAAAAATATGTATATTTAAGCAATTATATAAAAATTATGAAAAAATTTTTAAAATTCGATTTTTGTCATGAAAATCTAATACTTACCTTTCACAGGCTATCTATCAAATCAGTCAAAGTTGATAAACGCTTTTTTAATAAACATTAAGGTGACGACCAAAAATTCGTTGATACATTATGTTTAATGAAAAAAAGGCATGCACACAGTTCGTCGTTTCTGAAATCTCTCACCTTTTGTTTATTATTTTTCTCTCCGCAGTGTACTGCGGAGGCTGTAACACCTTGAAAAATAAGTGCAAGTGAGAAAGAAGAGAGAGAGAGAGAGAGAGAGAGAGAGAGAGTGTTTGTGTGTGTGTATATAAGTTAAAATGAGAAAAAGAGGGGCCGGAAGGAAGAAAAAGAAAGAGAAAGTGATTCAGTTCAGAGGTGCCCCCTATGAAAATTATAATTTTCGAAGTAGAAATATTTTAGACACACTATCTATAATTACATAATCGATAATTAAAACTCATTTGGCAATATGAATTCATATGAACTTCAGTATTTTAAAAAAATTATTATTTACAAAAAATACATAAAAACGTTGTTAGTTCTTTTCTTCATATTCTTATCAATTAGTGATTTTTACAGCATTCCTCGTTGCATGTATAATAAATTTATCTTCATACCGAAATTCCCTAGACTTTGAATATAAAATTTATGAGATTCTACGAACAGTTATTTCAACAATACTATTAAAATCGTATTAAAATCGTAATTTTATATTTGTAATTTTATGTTGTCTATTATATATTTTATATTATATAGATAAAATTTATTAAAAAATTTGTCTTTAATGAAAATAGTCAGAAAGCTGATAGGAAAGCCACAGTGTTGCTACAATATTATTTAACAGATAATTTAATTGTAGTATCCATGAATTGACAAATACTATGGTATATGTAGTCATCAGTGAAAAATAGTAGTATAAAATGTAATATGTATCCATCATTATTGAAAAAAATGGCACTAGAGCAAAACGTGTTTCCATCGTACGAATTATAATTAATACTACTGATTTTAGTCTTTTAATGGCCATATTATATAAAGTATACACGGTTAAGTAATTCTTCATTAAAAACCCTCTCGTTACATATTTTCTCGCGAGCTTCATGCACCCCTTGATCAATCTGCTACACGTGTACGTACTGTATTATTGTAAGGTTCGTTATTGACTCTCCTGCAAAATCCATTTCAATCTCCGTCCGAGCGAAACATACATAATAGCCGTATTTTTACCTTTTGCGTAAGGAAGACTCAAACGAAGAAAGAGAAAGAAAGGGAAAGAAAGAATGAAGGCAGATGAGTTCGCCAATACATTGATAGCATGTTATTATTCGTACGTGATGCTTACGCGGGCAGGTCAATACGATATCCAGCAGCCGGTGTAGCGAAGCCGCGAGAAGAGAACAAAGTATTGCATACATGTGCTAACCCAAGCGTATCATTATGACATATCGCAAATCCAATTATCGATTATGATCCTTGCTATTATCAGGTGCTAATGAGAGTCTTTTAACGCCCGCGCCTCTAGCGATTTCACGTAATTCTCTATTTCTTATTTTCTTCTTTAATAATTCCTCGATTATTCATAGAAATATTAAAAATATTCATATTAAGTACTAACTAACAATCTATAGGCTGTATAATTATGTTGATTCCTTGTTGGTATTTCAAAAATTACACAATTCAAAAGTGAGTTCTAGTTTCGTCTTAGTTTAATTAAAAAAGTATATTTAATGAGTAAAATATTTAAAAAGTAAAGAATTTATTCTATCTACTGTCAAGCTTCCAACGCAATAATTGCACGACATTATCTAATAAATCAAATAATTAGATTGTGCAGCTAGTAGTATAAAATTCATACCACCATCATCATTTTATAAAACTTTTGTAATAAAACACTAAAAAAATCCTATATGTATAATATAGGCAGAAGCATATATGTTATACAATAATAAATTATTTTCTTGTATTTAAATGTCAAGACTTCATGTTTAGATTATCAACAAGGATTGGCTTTATATTTGCTAATAATTAAAAAAAATTAAAATTCAGAAAATCTTGGAAGCAGTATCAAAGTCGAGTCGTAAGCGTATGATACATACAAACATTATAAAATTTTGAAATTATGAAATTAAATGTTACATTTAAAAAATGTTCAGTTTGTTATTAATATAAATTAGAAAATTTAATCTAATCGAAACAATAGAAAAAATAGTCCACTATTTTCTATAAATTATGAAATATTATCAAAAACTATTAATAAAACAAATAGAGAAAATTAGAATTTTATTTTATACATAAATTATCATTATACTTAGAAAAATATTTAAACAAAAATCATGAATTTAAACGTATAATATTCAATCGAAACAAAATTAAAGTATTAAATATTAAATAATACAAACGATTAATATTCAATTAAATATTGAAATTAAAACAATTAAAAGGAAACATACTTTATTAAAAATTGAAAAGAAGTAAAACTATAAATAATAAATGTTAAAATATCTGATCATGAATGACATAAAAAATTATTAGATTTCTAACTAAAACGTTTAGAAAATCTTTAATAATATTGATAATTAAACAAATATAAATAAATATTAATATTAATATAATATTCATATAAAAAAAATTAAAATAAAATTTGTCAATATATGCAGATCAAAGATTTTATAATATAATATAACTTTGCCTATAATGCACGGAAGAAAAAAGTGTATGTCTTTGTTAATCATATTTCGAAGTTTGGAAATAGTATATAAATAGAATTTATATTTTCATGCAAGTAAATAGTTTATTTATTTTATTAAATGTTGTAATACGTTTGCATACTATAAATATATTTAAAATATTTTAGAAATAAATTTTAAATATACATCAGCATAAATTATTTTAAACATTTTGATAATTAATTATGTTACCATAAAATTTTTTGTAATAATTGATCTTCATTTCACTTGTATTCAATAACACGATTTTAGAACTAAGAAATTTTTTATATAGAAATTGTGTATAGAAATTATGTATAGAAATTCATAAACTGAAATTCTAAAAATTTTATGTTTTACAGTATAAATATATATACGGAACAAATTTTAAACTAATAAAAATAAGATTATTTAAATAAATTATAAGATTTTTTGTAATTTATTATTTTAAAATGATCTATAAATGTATATATACTGATAATAAAGTATAGAAATTATTTAGTTCACATTATATTTTTAAAATTATAAGAACTAGTTCAATTTTTTTTACTTTATGATTTATAAATATATGATCATGATTTAAAAATAATTATACTTAAAAACAGTATATAGAATTTCTTATTAGTTTGTGCAAATTTTAATAAACCGAATTTATGTTGTATAGTTAATATAACATTTTGCATCAATTCTTGAATGAATTTATACTTTAATCAGTGTTAAAGATCTTATTAAAGATAATTTAATTTTTAATCATTCAGTACACCATATTAAAAAAAGTTGCAATAGACTATAAAAGAAATATTATTAAACCTTCAGATGTTACTGCTGCGAGATATTTTTAACTGTCTCCAATAATAAAATCTTTGTTAAGACTAAATAGAAAAGTATCAGAATCTGTATATAATTTAAAATTTGTGATTAAAAAATTTTTTTCTTCCAATTAATATTATATTATAGTCTATTAACCTTTACCTAAATTTTTAATTCATGTATAATGTAGAAATATAGAATTTTTAAATATTATTAATATTAAATGTTAATGTTTGAATCAGTTATAAGAAGATCTTTTTGTATAATTAATAAACTAATTTTATTGTAGTTATCATAATAATTTATTACCGATTTCTATTGTATATTACTGTCAAGATAAGCCATATTTGTTTGTTATCATATACTCACTCAATTCAGGGTATGAAAATGTAAAGAAAATAACAATTAATAAATCAATTTGCCAACTTGGTATCAATTAGAAAAAACAATAAAATAATCTGCACTTTATTATCATATAAGTTTTAACTTTATAAATACTATAAAATTCACCTGAATTATATATATTTTATGTACTCAGATGTAATAATGCAGAAGATCTCGATAATAGAGAATAATTGGGTTAGCAACTTAAGATTGGCGATGTAGGAAGAAAGAAATTATCGATTGAATAAATTTTCATTTTAATTGTACACAATTTTAATAGACATAATGCATTTTCGTGAATTGTTGATCTTTTACTACAGACATACGTGAAACACGATTAAAATACGAGATAATTACTTTCATTTATCTGCTTTCCCGAAAGTTATCTATGCTGTTTTTTCTATACTGTAAACAATATACTGTACTGTGAATAAATCCAGGTTTTGAATGAGGTATTAGATTAATAAATCGGCAATTGCAGTCTGTTCCTTTTATTTTTCTAGAATACTCAACAATCTTTAATTGTATGGACCTACCTCAGAATAAATAATTACTTATTATATATTATCACTAACTTCTAAACAGAATGTCGAATACCTTCATGAAATTATTGAATTAACAGTGTTTCGTATCTTCTTCTATTTTAAATATTTCTTCCTACTTTATTTTGATTTTTCATTTTCATCATACTTTTAAATTACTATTAATGATTAAATAATTATTTGATTTTTTTATTACTTTTTTATATTTTGTCTCATGTTTAAATTTAATTTTTAATGTTGTTATTAACGTTGTTATTAACAACAATGTAATGAATAAAGTAAATATAAAAATGCAAATCGTCATTTTTAAAAAATTTTTTTTTAATTAAATTCAATAAAAATTTTAATTTTAATATTATAAAATTATATTTTATATATAACTTTTATTATCTTTGTGTGATTGAGTGTAATTGAAAAATGACTTTAAATAAATAAAAAAAAGAATATGAAAACTTTTACAAAGAAAAAACTGTTTAAATTTAAAAGAAGCTAAATAGAAATATTTACTTATTTTTAAATATAAACTTATTTTTACATATGTTTTTATTTATACTTTTTTTTGCTATTGTTAAATGATTTATAAAACGAATTGAATTTAATAAATTCTTTTTCAAATTATTTTACAATTATTAATACTTAAAACTCTCAGTTCAACTGTTTTAAGAGAATTATCATAAGTAATTGAAAAAAATTAAGCATTAAGAAAAAATTGTCGTTTGTAAAAAAAGTTATAACTTTCAAAAAGTAAAATGAGTACATTTTTATTAAATATTTTGCCATGCATTAAAACAATCAGTTGAAGTGGCAAGAGAAACTATCGAAAAGAATACATTGCAGGGTAAAAAAAGGTTTAAAAAACTGCCTCTTAGACCAAATGCATGTATGTCTTGAGATACAAGAACCTTCTGGGACAATGTATGTCCCACACGCTGCGCCACGGATTTACGACTGGCATTCAATTTCTAAAATAAATCGTGTGTATTTATTTAGTCAAAAAATAATTCACAGTCGATTTTAATTTAGGATTTCTCGATTCCCGATCTCTCTCCTCATAAGTCATTCGTGTTTATTAGTTGCGCAAAGATAGGAGCGTATATGTGCACGCGAGAAATCGGCGATTAGGCCCGCAGGAATCAGATTTTAAATAAGCTACACAAGAGGATCTAAGAAAGGGGCTAGGGGTTAGAGATGGACAAAAAGAGAATAAAATCAGAGAGATGAAGGGAATGCTAAAAGAAAAATGAGAGAAAGGAAAGCGCCCATCTTATGTACGCGGGCATGAGCGCGCGCCACACGCAGAGAAACTTGCGAGAGACGTGTTTATAGTAATGAGGCTTGTCGTTATTTGTCCGTCGAGAGGGGATTTATCGACGATACTCTGTGAAATCTCGCTGCCCGATCTTTTTTTACGTTCTTTCACTCTCTCCCCTTCATTTTCTTCTTCTTCTTTTTCTGTTTCTTTTTCTTTTTCTTCTTGTCTACCTTCGACTCTCGTTTTCTCCATCTTCCTTTCTAGTTTCTCTCTTGATCGAAATATTTTCTCACATTTCTGATTTCTCATCTCTCTCTCTCTCTCTCTCTCTCTCTCTCTCTCTCTTCTAAAATTCGTTTTTTTTACATTTGCATGTAGAAACTTGTGTTCATTAAATTTAAAAAAGAAATTATCATTTATATGCTATTTATTAGAGTTTTATCTGAATGTTCAATCGGAATTCTATAAGTCAATGTTTTAAAATTCTGATATATAAAGTAAATAATAAGTTTCTAATTGATCATGTTTTTAAGAATTTTTAAAGGTATAATTAGCATGATCATTTTTATCATCATATTACATTGCTTGTTTTTTAGTGAATGCGTTTAATGATATTATTTATAAAAAGTTATGCTATTTTTATTTATATAATACTTTGTTATTACATTTTACTTTTGACCTATGTAGATATGTAGTTAATAGAATGTGCATTTGGTTTTTTCTTGTATTTTACTTCAAATTAAAAATTCATACGTATTCATACGAAAACAAATTATAATGTATACAAAAATTCCTGTTAAATTCATAGGTCTACTTATTTCATTTTTACAATATTGCCAATAGGTCTACTTATTTCATTTTTACAATATTGCCAATATTTCTGTTATTTTATGCATTATGCAATCGTACATACTGTAAAAAAACAAATAAAGTAATTAATAAAATAATAATAAGGTCTAACAAATTTTTATACTACGTATAAGCATTGATATGGTATTAAAAAAAGTTGAAAAATTGTGTGATTTATTTAAAAAAATTAATTTTAGAGAGTATGATTTATTTAAAAAAATTAATTTTAGAGAGTATGATTTATTTTAAAAAATTAATTTATTATAGAGTAGTTAAAGTAGAGAAGTTGAAAAATAAAAGAAGTATCGTGAGAATGGTACCAATAGTGATTCGCGCGACAAGGATTATAATAAAAGAAATGGGTAACCGCTAATTCTATATAATTTACATAATTTGGAATGAAGAGTGAATGAAGCCTCTACATACTTAAATCATGTTATAAACTATCGATGTTAGTATCAACTTTGTTATCAGCCCCCGCAAAAGTGTCTGACGAAGGCTCTCAAAAAGTACCGATCTTAAACGAAAATTATGTAAACTATTATTATAAAAATGTACAAAAGGAGAAGAGTGAGCTACGTTAAATAATTTATTGGAGTATATAGAGCACATGGCTTTACCAAGAATAAAAATCAATTTTCACTTTAATCACTATCTATTATTTTAAGCATTTAGCTTATATATAATAAATTGCAAACCGAGCAATAAAAAATACTCGTATTATACTTTATGATCTGTTACAACGTATTATAAAATAATTTTAAGGCTACTTTGGCGTAACAAGTATACCAAGAGAGCTTTATGTGCCTGAAGCCTTGAATCTCCTATAAATTACGATACCGACTTTTTGTCCACTCTCGGCAAATATTTTTCGGATTCAGGCAAGTGAAGGAAAGGAAAAAGAAAGAGCTCCTTTTTCCCGCCTCTTCACCTCTCTGTGATCGCGTAACCACTTCGCATCATACGAAAACATATCACGTACCTGGTACAGAGTCTGTTCACGTAAGAAGAGCCCTCCGCTTCATCCTCTTCTTCATCGTGGAATTTACGATGCTCAGCAAGCGAAGGCGACGCGACGCGCGCCCATTTAACCATCCTTATTATATAGAGAAGTGGACTGCGATAAGATGATGACCGTAGTTAGACATATGCATGGATTTACAAGGAAGACCGTTCGCATTCAAGAAAGCACCGATTATGATGGTAACAAGGGCCTCTTTAGCGCGCTTTCAATGCCTCCACCCCGCGCCTGTACTACACTACCACGGGTTCAAGTGCAAAGCATCACACCTCAACCAACCTTCTTGATACACTACTTATTAAATTTTTTATTCTTTTTTGCGTGAATTAATATACTTTATAATGGAATTTCATACGACTATGCATTATTACGCGTACACGAAACGTAGACGCTATACGGACGAAAAAATGCTGCTTTAATTTTAATATAATTTTAAGTAATTTAAATAGTTATTGTGTTATTTTATATAATGAAATTACCTTCAACCAAATTATTAAGATCTGAAATATATTATTTTATTATCTGTAGATATACTTTTTTAACTTTACTCAACATTGCTATCCTTTCTTTTCACTCCCTATGACACTAGTCGAGTTTAACGTTCTTATATATATATATATATATATATATATTATATAACGCATTATTTCATATTGCTAACTTATTACAATATGAACTGGACATTTTATTAGATATAATCCAAACTTATTGAATCTTCTAAATATCCATCTTTCATAAACATTTATATTGACACTATTACTACAAAATTCATATAAGAAATTTTAAAACAAATTTTTATTTATTTACGTGTAATGTAATAAAAATCTATGTTAATGACAATTAAACGAGAATATAATTAAAAAATAATTTATCAAATCTGTTTAAATTTAATTATGTATTAAAAGGCAACGTATATCATTTGCCCTATTCAATTTCAATTTGTAACTTATCACCAAATTTATACACGAAAATTAAAAACGTTAAAATACTAATATATAAAGATGTTTGACATCTAATAAGAAATGATAAAGCAATTGTTATAAAGAATGCACGCGTTTAATTTGATGAAAGAAAAGAAGAAACAATTAAATGTATAAAAAAACTAAAATAGTTATCAATAATTATAGTGAGAATTCTTAAAAATATTAAAATTAAAATCAAGAAAGATAATTTATGAATAAATTAATAATTAAATAGTTATCATCAATAAAACATTATTATCTATAGTTCTTGCGCAGATTAAAATATGTCACTTTTCTATTTATTTACATTTTTCTCTGCTTAAAATTACGTGTATAATAATTATGAAATATTTAATTAGGGATATTATTAATATATTATAAACTACAGATGCAAAGTGATATACAAAATTATGTAAATAAAACATCAAAAAATTTATATTTAATATTGTCATATTAATATAATCAAATCTAGATAAATAAGAACATAACTATTATACTTCTTTTATAATTTTCTTTTAAAAAAATATCAAGAATGCAAATATAACTCATAGTTTAAAATAATAATAAGTATTCGAATTTCTAAAATGATTTAAATAATAAATAGTCATATATTAATTGTATAAAAGGTATTATAACTACTTTTTGTTTACAGTATTAATAATATTGATAGAATATAGTTGTAATATTGCCGTTTCTACTTCTAATAATATAAGCAATTTTTATAAATTCTATCTTTATAGGTCTTTTTCATAAAATATAGATAAAACTAAAGGATCGACGTTACGTTATAATAAATAGTAAAGGTGTTTTTTATTCTTAAAACATTTGCTCTTTTAGAAGAAGATTGTTAAATAAAATGATATATTCTTTAACTATGTTTTTTAATAATTTTGCAAATTTAATAAATCCAATCTAAGTTTTTATAATAAAATATAAAAAATGTATTATAAATTTTGATGATTTAAAATTTAATATGAAATAAGACAACAGTTGAATTAATATTAATTAGTTTTTTGGCTCCATAGTTTTTTTTTAATCTTATTCCACAGTCTAGTGTAATTGTCATAAAGTATTGTCTGACGTAAAGGAAATAGTTCATAACAATATATATAATTAACTAAAAAATTACTAATTTTGATGTTGATCAAATTCTATACGAAAGTTTTATGGATTTTCATTATTAATTAATATTAAATAAAAAATTTTATTGAATAAGAACCAAAAACACGAGAGCTAATACTGGATTCTTTAAATATCAATTGTACTATTATCATGCTGGTCATAATAGCACGATGTTGTCATAAAATGTATCAAACCTTAATAATAGACTATTCGCCTTGCAATTGATATATGAGAGTGATGGATCAATTTTTCATATAACTTTTTACTTTATAAATAATACAGAATTCATTTACAAAATATTTTCTTAATTAAAAAAATTTTCTATTAAGTTGCGAGCTATTAACGTTACTTCTAGCACGTACTTAAAATTTAATATTATCTTTCTTCTTCCACACTTTCAGAAAATAATATAATTATTTTTTACTATAAAGTTTCGAATTCTTTCTTAAAATCGTGTAACTCACGATGACCATATCTACGTTAATACATAACAGCATATTTAACAAAAATAAATGATTAAAATATAAAACATAACTTTAATAGGTTAACAAAAAATTTCTAATACTTGAATATATATCACACAAAAATTTCAATTTGTATATTTATATCTCAAGTAAAATATTCTTACTGTCTTTGAAAAAAACTAAAAATGAAAACTCAATAAGTTAAAAAACTGATTAAGCATCAGAGATTAATTCGGATCTCCACGTATTTTCTATTATGCAAATAATTGACTTTGAATAAATAAATATTGCCATCCTGTCATTAACATTAAGCCTTGAGATGAAGCTTTGTAAGAGCATGTATTTTGAGACAGAGAGAGAGAGAGAGAGAGAGAGAGAGAGAGAGAGAGAGAAAGAGATAAAGAGAAAACAGAAATAAATGGCTATAGGTACGTTTTATGATTTTTTTTACTATACGATCATTGTAAGAACATCGAAATTTACCTATAGTGATAACATTGAAATAGCTGCTAGAGAATTTTGTAAATCTTTATTTGTTAACCCGTTAGTTCGCAATGGACATAAGACTAAGCGCTTGTGAGCACGCGCTCAAACTCGAGTTTATTATTTGCGAGTAAGGCCTTAAATCTCATAGCCATGCCGCTGGAAGGGGATAGAGGGCAATACATTATGTCCACCTAAGATTCTTACGAGGTTAGCAAGAAGTTAAGAGGGTTGGCACAGGTACTTTGTGTCGACGCGTTAAGTTATTAGAGAATCAATTACTCGTAGCTTTTGTTTATTATAACCCTAAGCTTTTTGTAACAGAATTCCCCAAGCATTCCCCCACCTACACCCCGCATCCAACTTGACAACGATCTTATTATATTTTTCATGCATTAATTGATGTTCACTTTGTGTTCATGATTGAAACCTAGTTTTGAAAATTTTGATAAATAATTCTGTAAAGTATATATTTAAATTATTCTAAATCGTCTGATTTTTTTTAACGAAATCCTTTTAACATTGTTCTTATTTTAATGATTGATACACTTTAATTATAATATATTACTTTATTTAAAATAAATTTCAAATATTACTTTTCCAATACAATTTGTATTAATAAAATTGAAAATAATATGAATATCATTAATACTATGGATTTGAAGCGAGAACACTCACTTTCTAATTCGATAATTACGGTTAATTTAAAATACTTAAGAAAAATTTACTATGATTCAGTGTCTATCAAATGTAAATGTTTTAAATATTTTAAATATTTTAAATATCACTGTCAAAGAAAAAATCAAAAAGCAACAAAAGTATCGTGATAACTTTAATTAAAAACCACTTTATTCGTTGCGTGGCAATAAGTAATGAAAAAGGTGTAGTAAAAGCCAAAACAAATTACCTATGTCCACGTCATACAATTATCAGGTAGCCGGGAACAAGGTTCAAGACAAGCATGCAAATTAGGGCAAATCGGCGGCAATTAAATTGGCGACGCGAGACGTTGCATCCATATACAACACATGTAGATTGACCGGCCAACGGCATCGCACACGCAGGATAGAAATAATAATAATAAAGAGTATAGGGTTGGTCAAGCATGAATGTTTCATGGCTCCTAACTCTCCTTAAAACATGATCGATGGCTGATTAACACTACATATTTAGCTCTTTCTCCCTCTTTATTTCTATTCTTCCTACCTTCTATTCACCCATATTTTTTCTCTTTCTTGCGAACATATCAGTACATAAATACATGGCCATTTGGCAGTAAATCTTCGCTTGGTAACGATCATGTACGACTAAAGGTAGTATCTATCCTCTATACGTATAAGATTATATCTGCATCAGTGTGCAAGTTAGGCATTCCCTTCTCTTCCGTTCTTTCCCTCGTGTTAATTACCGTGTTTTAACACCTAACTCGATGCTGCTTCCAGCGCCAATTTACCCTTATTATATTTTTCTCTTTCTGTTGGCTTACTGTCTTTCTCTTTCTTCTTCTTTCATTACGATCTTCTTTTTCTTTTGATTGCCTTAGCACTCCTCATCTTATTCGTCGTATATGCAGATTAAGAATTTCGCCTCTAGAATTCGAAAGTGCATGCATGTTTCATCCATAGCTTATTTACATGCAGATTATCGACACTTCGGATAATCGAGTTATTTATTTGTGTATATTTTCCAGGTTCTTTTTCTTTTTCTTTTGCATTTTAAGATTTTTTTTCAGATTTGCTAATATTTTTTATCTCTTTACATTTTAAGGAGGATGAATCGTTCGATCGACGTTTTTACTCTTATATTTCATTTTTTATATGTGGATTAAAATACGGCGTAATTTGGAAGCTGTTTAAATTCACACTTTAAATTAAGTATTAAATTAAATTTATGCTTTATGGTTATTCAGTTAATACTTAGATGTATAACCTTCGACATTCAAGTCAAAGATTGTAGAAATTCATATATGAAAAAATTAAAGTTTGTATAAAATATATAAAATACGAAAAGTTAATTAATTATCAATTTTTCTAAGATATTTATGTATAAAAAATAAAATTATCATAAACTCATATACTCTTACAAATTATTATTTTATTATTTCTTAAATATAGATTCATTGTAGTTTTTTTTTTAAATAATTAAGAAATTTTGTCACTATTAGTAAATTATGGAAAAACTGAATTGTTTCAAATAAATGTGCATAAAATATTAATTTTTATAATATTCCGTTAACTCTCAAGAATGAAAAAGTCAGAGAAATATAATAAGTTGCAAAAAAATCTATGTTTATTCCCATATAAGCATATAAGAAATATGTTTTATAAATAAATAAAAATATATATGTACGTATAAAGGAGCAAAACAATACACAAATTTTAAAAAATCAATTATGTATTAATACAATAAAGATCAAGAAAATTCGTATATAAAATAACTTTATAAATTTATTTTCAATAAATGTTTTTAATTTACTATTATTTATTTATTCTTTCATCACTGAAGATATATAGTAATGAAGCAATTTATTCTAATAATTTAATGAAATATGAAATACGAAATATTTTTAAAAAGTTGTTGACAGTAATTAGAATTAGAAAATTGTTATTTAATTTTAGTTATTAGCCAAATTACACTTGATCAATGAAACGAAACTCATTGTATATCATATTATAGAAAGAGAATAGATCAAAACTTTTAATAAAAGAAAAAAGTAATCATTATTAAGAAAAGTATCGATAATTTTGACTAATTCAGAGTATATTTTGTATATTATTATATTTGTCTCTACAAGCAAACGTGCGTGTATCATATTGATAGCTGTTTATTTTTTAAGTATTTGCATAAATATTATATATTATATTTATATTCATCCATTGTAAAAAATTTACTAATTTTTAATATTATGAATTAAATACTGAGTACTCGTATATGATATTTTGTACTCGTAAGTTTCAAAATATAAAATATTTACTAAACATATTATTCAAATATGATTGTAATTATATCAATTACTCTATTTTATATTTTAATAAATGTTATAATAATATTTTTTAATTGTTTAAAAAAAAATTATATGTTTACAATTAGTATATTAACTTCTAAGGTATTATGAGGAGAGACGATGGAAGGTATCAATGCATAGTGATAATATGTGTAGAATGCTAGAGAGATATAAATAAAAATGCCTAACCCATACAATATTTTGATGTATTTATAATTCAATTTCCTGAAAATCCAGCTTCTTTATCAAACTTAGATAGTTTTATGTTGTTTCGCAATTGACAGACGTAAGAACTATCTATTTTAAAAACAACTAATCTTCATATGCAGGCTATAAATTCCAAGTACGAAAAGTAATATCTTTTATTAAATAAAAGTATAATTAAGAAGAGAAAGAAGCATTCGAACAGGCTTCAGTACCTTATCACGTATATCAACATAATTGTATTCTTAAAAAAATAATATTTTAACCGCAGCCTACATAAATAGACGCATGTACGATGTTATTTGTATTCGAACAGGCATTAGTGGTCGGACTTACGCTTGATATTGAGTTTCGAATCTGCCGAGGTCAGCTACGTCTGAAAGGGCCCGCATTTGTCAATCATGTGGATGCAGGATTTTATTGCAACAGTTATCATGCACGGATGACAAAAAGTGTGGTTCCTAATCTTAAGAAATGAGTTATTATTAGCATTCATTTTTATATGCTCCATGAGCTGAATCTTGAATGCTAATAGTAAAGAATAAGAGAAAGAAGTAGACTTAACAATAAGATGCTCAGATTAATAATTAAAGTACTCTTATAATACTTGCAATCACGGACTCAGGAGAAGTACCTTTTATTAATCAATTTTTCTAAAACCATCATTTCCACCATCACGTATAGTTTATATGATACGTGCTACTTCAAATATTATCTGTTTAAATCATGAGTTAATGCATGCTTTATATAAGAAATCATGAAAAACTCTTAAATTGACTATAAAAAACTATTAAATTCATAATGATTTTTATAAATGCTTTTTACAATATTTCAAAAATATATGACTATATTTCCAAAGAAAAATAAATACAACAGTATATTCATATTTCGTATAAAAATTATTTTAATTTCATAGATTTTTCATTCTTGAATTATATTGATTTATTTTCACATATAATATGCATAGAAAACTTTAATCATTTTTCGTTCATAATTTAACAATAAAAATAATAAATTCCTATACTAAATAAATAAAATTCTTTAAATAAATTAGTTTCTTAAGTAAAAGATTTTCAAAATTAGTTTTATTGAGAAATTATTGTTTTAACAATATTAACAATTATCCTATTGCCTTTTGTTCTCACAGTTTTTCTTTATTTTAATGAGTAATGCAGTAAAGAAATAGAATATAAAGTATATTCAACTAGACAATATTTATAATAATATATGTTATTTCAGAAATCACTTTTAAGATCACCTATAAAATTTTATCCTAAATGTAGATCTATGCACTCGGTAAATGATATGTGAATTGTTAAATACAAAAATACTAACATGATGATAAACATATATATATGTGTTCGTGCGTGCGTGCGTGCGTGCGTGTGTGTAAGAAGAATATAATTAAAGTATTTTAATACATTGTTAAAACTATTTTATAAAAATTAAAACCGAAAAAAGAAAAAGACGATATATAATTTAAAATAAAACTTGACTTTGTTGTAATTTCAGAAACATAACTTGAATTTAAATTAAAAAATATTTATCATATTAATCATTTAAATACCGTATAACGATCATAATATTATCGATGAACGATTTGGAGTTAATCGTGGGTAACTAAAGCGAATTTCCATCACGCAAGATGTAATGCCAAAAATTAATAGCACAAATAAAAAACAAAGAGAAACGAAATGACGAGGAGCACATAAAATCTTTGGCCGCATATATGTAGATATATAGTAAGTGCAAGGCCCTGGTCTTACTCGTCTTTGCGGTTAACAAAAGAGAGTAAAACTGTGGAGAGAAGCATAAAAGAAAAAGAGTAAGATAGCAACGTGGAGTGCACGTTGAGTTAGTTATTACTGAATCAATTACTCGAGCGTATTTATAGGGTGTAACTTGTTCTTACTGCTTCTCCTTTCCACCCTTTCGCTCCCTCTCCCTCTCTCTCTCTCTCTCTCTCTCTCTCTCTCTCTCTCTCTCTCTCTCTCTTTCGTTCACTCTCTCGCTCTCGCTTTCTCTTGCTCTATTGCTTACGTAGCATCACGAATTTTACGCTAATCTTCTTCTCTTTTCTTGCTCATACATTAAATTTCTTTGCCAGCTTATAGCGATGAAAAGATTGCATCAGGATACAAGGAGAAATTCACGAGGCATGACATAAAATATACGGTTCTTAGAAATTATGGAAGAGTCCGCGGGTGCAAGCCTTCAACGTTGTCCTCTACAGGCTCAACAAAGCCTTTCGTGTGTAGTGTGTACCAAAAAAGAGAAAAATAAATGAAGTGGACGAATCGGATCTAATCACACTGACTGAGCACTGACCGCTAACTGCAAAGTATATATAAAAAAATGAATAAACATGTGTGAAAACATTTTAGATGGGCTTTCCATACTCAATATTATGTGTACTCAATGAATTATGTTCTTTCATTTAATTGTATGAGAATGAAAGAATCGAATATTTTTATTTTCTCTACTGTTAAATGCAGTGAATAAGCAGTCCATCGTTAAGTATGAAAAACTAATTATTTTTTAAATTTATTCTAACTAAAAATTTTATTGTTCAATCATATTTAATGTTATATACAAATTTTATACATAGATTGACAAATTGATACATCATAAATTTATAGTTATTCAATATCAACTATTCAATATAAATATAATAAAACACAAAATTATAGGAAAATTATGATTAATGTTCAAATATATTTTCAACTTCTAGATAAATTATTATGAATACAAATTTTACAAAATCTCTTTGTTTTTATTTATATGCAATGGTTATTGAAGTTGTGTCAACATCATTGTTCATAATTTATATGGATTTATTAGTATTATGAAATCTTATTAATTCGATATAATAGACATTAATAAATAAATTAAAACTAGTAAAAAATAAGTTATCACTGCAATGTGCCTTACACCACAAGATATTAAAAAAAACGATATTAGCGAATTGAGAATGATCTTAACATATTACATGTCTCAAGTTTTTTTTTCCATTTATACTGTACATTCAGTATATTTTTGTATGTTATATTGTATCGTATGTATATACGAAATATCATATTTTTTATATAATTTATATTGTATATAAAGAATTATAATTGTATTGTATTATTATTTACAATAGATAAATCTCTGTTAACATATAATAAGGAAGTCCATTTTAGTTTATCCGATTTTTATTATTTAGCGAATAATAATATTAGAGAAATATCATATTTTTCTTATAAATAATAATAGTCAGATAATAAAGATATCGATAAATTAATATTTTTATTTCTTTTATTTTATATTTTACATCTTTTATTTTCACAATTAGATAAAATGAAAGATAAACATAAATATACAATGTAAACATAATAAATAACATAAACATACAATTCAAACTATTCATAATATAATTATAAAAATAATGGGGTACGAAATATAATTATCTGCGAATCAATTTTAACAATTAATATATTTAATCATTATATACGTTCAAGTGAAATCGTACTTCATATTGAATAAATTATACAATCGTAATTTAAAAGTAATTTACTTTTATAGTACATAGAGTATTAGCAAGAAATTTATACAGACAGACGATATATTGATATATTAATGTTGACGACTGTTTTTCATGATTATACAAGCCTATCGCGTGGCAAGTCGCGCTGCGGTAAAACCACAAATAAAATAATTTTCTTGCGATAGACACCAAATAGACTCCTTCAAAAACCACGAAATCACTAATGTTCTATGTGATATATAATTTATTTCGTAGCTATTTCAGTGATTATTAAATCAAATAAATCTCTTTCGCCAATTCCTCAGTCAATTGATCATTGATGATCAGTGATTTAGGATACACAATAGTACGCTCCTTATTAAAAAAAATTACGTAGATTATTATATTAATTATGAAAATGTTCAATTTTTTATCGTATACAAACTTTTAACCTCAAATATAATGCTCACTTTGATTACAGAATTTTTTATTATTTCACTCTATTCAATATTTAAAATATTTTTCAATATTTTTAAATTCAAAATTAAAAAAACCTGTTTATGAAGGAAGAATACTATTCCATTATGCTCTTTTAATAAAATATTTGTTTATTTATACTATATAAAATACAAAAACTCAAGTTTGCAAAATATGGTACAAGATTAATTAAATGATAATTCCTTCAAAACCATATCACTTATAAATTTCCAAATCATAAAATAAAAACATAAAATTAAAACGGAAAAAATCCCAGCTATATACAATTACTCTTGATAAGAATTAAAAAATCTATATTAAACATAAAAAAATTACTTAAAAGATTAAATAAAATATAAAATATAAATATTATAAGTGTATTATATGATTGTTATATCTTCCGAATCATTTCGAACTTAATAAATATGGGAAATATTATAAAAAATATAATTTTTTGTTTTTTATATAAAATATTAATATCATTTTAATTTGAATAACTCAATAAATTTATAAAGTAATATAATAATTCTCATTTTAAACATATTTCAAGTTTAAAATGTGTATGAATGTTATTAGATAAAAGTCTATTTAACTTTACATTCAAATAAGGATTAATATAAGAATTAAGGATTAATAATCATCCTAATCGCGTTTAGATTATTTATGTTTAAATTCCAAAATTTATTGTTCAATAACTGAATTCTTATTTCATTTTGTTAAATGAATTACTCAATCGTTTAAAATTGTTACTACATTAATATAAACAATTTTCAAAAATTCATTATTATATAAGGATATGTAAAATCAATAAGATACAAATGAATTTCAATTGTACATAATTATATTAAAGGAAATGATGTCTTAAATTAAAATAAAAAATGTTTTGTAAACAAATTACTTATATAATATAAATTTTGATATAGTGTATGAACAAGTATATCAAATATTTATGTTTTAAAAAATAAGCTAAGAAAAATGGATATATTAGAATAGTCTAGCTATAGCGTACAATAATGCATATATAAAAAAATTGCAATTATTCCAAAAATCTTCATCTTGAAATCATTTTTATAACCTTCCGACGTACCAACTCCAGCTAGTGCGATGGCGAATACAAAATCAGCATACATAAATTATCTACCTAATTAAGAAATAAATACAGTTGGTTGAGAGCGCAATAAATTATTCTCACGAATATCGTGGAAAAGGTGTTTATCAATACGAACAGTATATCAGTGAATAAAAGCCCATTAGTAGCGTCATTTCTTACGGCATTCAAATTTTTTTGACAGTAAATCACTGAGGGCGAATAATTCAATGGAAGTTCGTGGACTCTGCTTGTTCGTGTTCCTATAATAAGACTAATTCTTTGGGAAACGATAATGATGGGGTTGTTATGGAGCTCCGTTGTCGAGCTCTGTCGGGGGAGGAGGCGACGCGTGCCGATTTTCTGCTCTCAGCAGGGACTCCCGTTGATATGTGGACACTACCATTGCCAAAACAATAATCAGCTGTCGGCTCCAATTTCCGAATCTCTTGCGCGACCTCCCAGACCCATTATAGATCCCGTGAGAGTCAGATCTAATAGATTCGTCTGGTTAAATAACGCTGTTTCATTCGATCAACACTTTTCTTTCACAAACTTTAAGGCATTCTTACGAAAATTTAGTCTCTTTGCATACATTATTATCATTTTAAGAACATAAAAATGTTTAAATTTATGCATAGATTGTATTTCAATATAAAAATATTATAGTAATTATAATACTTACTGGTCACAAGTATCTTCCAAAGTTTAAGCAAAATATGTTGCGATTTTGTAAATTAATACAGACTTTTAATCAATGTCTTATTTGGATATATTTTCATTAATTATTTTTATATTAATATAGCCCATATCGGTTATAATCAATTAATAAAATCCATTTAAAAATTAAATTAATTACTAGGTATGCCTTAATAAAAATCTCAGAGTCTCATTAATGTCGTAAGTTAGCAAAACTTAAAAAGAAAGGGAATAGAAAAAAAGTAGAATTATATTGCTAAACTGAATTTATAATTAAGTACAAAACTAGATTTCCTCTATTATATAGGAATGCTTGTTTTCAAAGTATTATTTATCACAGTAATATCAATTTTATCATCTTGTTATTGTAAAAGTTGTCCGTAGTAAATAATCCATTGATCCAATTTGAGAAGTACATTTTTCGAACTGAAATTGAAGCAATGAAATTGAAACGTATGTCCCAAAATAATTTAAGTGAGAAAAAATGGAAAGTAAAACAATATCAATTAAGAAATGTACCTAAATATACTGTATCAAAGTACTTATATATGAGATTGCATTAGATTTTTTCTAAAACCGATATCTTTGTCGTTACTCCACATTATGCATAATGCACATATTTAGCTTCTCAAATATGAGTCCATTAGTTAAATATTAAAGAACTTTTTAAAATTCAATTCAGTTATTTCTCTGTTTATTTTTCTTCGCAATTTTACATTTTTTAATGAAGTGACATAAAAATTGTTTTCAATTGTCTATATCATCAATGCATTGTATTTTAATATATCTGGTCACGAATAAAAAATTATAGTTATAGGCTGTTAATATGTCATTGTAAAAGATTAATTAAATTAATAACTTTTGTTACTAAATATGAGATATAATATAATAGCATGAATCTTCATTAACTATACTTTTAAAAAAAGTTTCTGTATTTAATCTAAAAATAAACTGACGGTTTTAATTTTCTTTAGAATGTTAATTTACACTTACTGAGATAAGCCTCAAGAATTTAATTATAAGATTTTTAATTAATATATATTAAACATAAATTTAATTTAAAAATCTCAAATCTCAAATCAACAAATTTTCAATAAATAATTTTTATATTATTTTAATTTATTTACACTTATGTAACTACATTAAAATTTAGTAATAATATAATATTTAAGTAATATATGAATTGATAGTAAATAGTAAACGTAAATAAACATTTTAATATACAAATAAGAATAATTTTAAATACTATAAACGTGAACTGACTTTCATGGATTTTTGTTCTTCAAATTGACTATGAAACCATTGACTTTTATTTTCCAGTTAAGGTGTTAAAATCTCAAAGTGCTAAGTATTTTTAATACTTTTCGTATTCTTTATATGACATATATATTAATTATTGTATATATAAATTTGCACATATAGCAGTTTTTGTATATTTTAACTATATATGTATTAAATTAAATGTATTATTTATGTATTAAAAATTCACACAGAAAAAAATATAATTGAATAAATTCTGTCAGTTAAATATTATAAGTACAATCAAACAAATAATAATTATACTTGTTCAAATGTTGAATAACATAATTTTTTTACTTGTATACTAGAAATAAATGAATTAACTCAGAATAAATAAATTATTAAACTCAGATATTCATTCTTGTTGGATTTTACTCTAATGTACCATTATAAAAATAAACTTTTTAAACATCTTTTAAATAAAAATTGTAACAAAAAAATAATTTAAATATTCATTCAATAAAATAATTAATTATATAAAATATAAACTATAATCATGTACACATATACGAAAATAACACATGTCGATAAACATACATTTTATGATAAATCGATACGTAGTTATATTAAACTTCTGCACTGAGGATGGAACAGAATTATGGGATCGAGGTTAACAACCATTTGCATAAATGCGACCTCTACAATGATAGTTTATTACGGCGGAAATTTAATCTAGCGATATTTGCACGTAACAATGATACGACGCTCGAGGTTGCTCGACTTACTACGAGAAAAAGCCCGTAAGATGACGCGATGCATATAGTGCATAAACGAAGAGTCCGAACAATGAATAGGACCCTGGAAGACGCGTGCCGACATCCCCTGTCAGTTCTTGATTCCTCTTGCGCGCACGTGAATCAGCACGTGGCATCAGATACTGCTTTTATAACGTCCTTTCTGAACTGTAAGAGCCGAAGGACACTATATTTCCATATGTGGAAAACTCAAAAAGCAGATTGGCTTGATTTCACCATGTACATGGTTGGAACCTCCCACCTTGCTCTACTGCAAAATTCTACAGGACTCATCTCAGAGTTAAGAGATTAGTATTGGTCTATAGAATAGATTTTAGTATATTTGTAATTATCCTTATATTATTTATGTTTTAGGATTTATATTCTCGAGATTGTTTGGCACTACCACTGACCGGCAACGAACGAAAAATTTTTTTCTTCACCTTAAATTCACTTGAATAATTACTTTTTATTAATATAAAAAATGAGACTCTTGAATTATGTGAATTAAATGAATTAAATGAAGAAATGAATTAAAATAATATTTTTATTTAGTACTCTAATATGCTTTCATTTAAAATCATAATAAATATTTCAAAACTAATTTTTATAATCTATTATAACTTAAATATGTAATTGAATTATTCAAGATACTATTTTAACATATGCAATATTTTTATCTGTATAATATTTTTAATATAAAATATATAATAATGAAATCAATAATATTTTTAAGAAATTTGTATATATATTTAAAATATTTAAAATAATTTAATAAATTTTTTCTAATAAAATTATATTACATTTTAAAAAATCTAATTTTATAATTTTTAATTACCAACATACGAATATATTTCTTAAATGATATTTAGAAATGAATGCATTTGAAACAATAAATATAATAAAAATAATATAATAAATATAATCATAATAATATAACGAAATTTACAAAAATAATAATATAAAGAAAAGATAGGAAATATGGTTTAATAACAAAAAATTTGCTGTTTTACATTAGCGATCGAGCAACTTTAGAAGCCGCACCTGCCTATTAAACGACCAAACAAAACCAATTAATTTTAACAGGTGTATATCTTCATTTTTATTTATATATGTATCTTCTTTACCTACAAGCACGCCTTGCTTTTTCTCGTTATATAATAAATAAATGAAAAAAGGAACACAGCTCATCCTAACAGCGAAATCCATCCTCGTGACTGCTTTCAAAACAAAAGGAAAGCTCGACCCATTAAACCGGCCCGTACATTGTTCTAAATATTCTAATAAGGAAACCCAACGCCTTCCTTCTTCCCTCTGTTACTAACAGCGGGATTCACGATAAGCTAACGAGCCATAAATTTTTAGTAATTGAGTCCTCGCACCGGTGTTCTTTAGCCTTTTTCTCAAATTTGGTCTATCTCTTTTGGCTTTCATTCTTACTTCCAACATCACCCCCGTTGATCCTCGCGTCTCTGGTACTTCGCAATGTCTGGAACAGCAGCACCAACGACTAAAACCACGGTGGCCCTCTGCGAGCGCAATGCTAGCTAGGCATTGGCGGAAGAGTGGAAGGGCAAGAGAAGCAGCCGCTCTCACGTTACGTTGCCAGTCGCGGATGGATATCAGGTTACTACCCTCGACCTCATCTTCCTTCTTGTACCTCCGCAACTTTGCCACCATCAGCATCATCCTATCCATCCGTCCTTTCCTAACATTGTACCGTCCATCAGTCACTCAGCCGCAGCCTCTTGCCAGAACCGTATGACCGTCTGTAACTCTTTCTCGCCACTGGATGAATGAGGGACGCCGAAGACGGAAGGGACCAAAGAGTTAGACGACTTGTGTTTTTTTGGTCTCCGGAACTCAACTTTTGTTTTTTCTTACTCGTCTTTTACAAGCTTTTTTTCCTTTAAACTCTTCTTTTTCTTTATCACAAGACCGGTCTTTGAGATATTGTTACTAGCGACATAATGTGAGGGTAAATTTTGCGCCCAGATATTCTTGGTATATAAATTTTACGAATGTCAGTTTGATAAGGCTAGGCTACTAAACACGCACTAAAGAATTTCGATAAATTTCATTTAAAAATGTAAATTTTTTGTTATTTACAGTGAGTATTATTTAAAGAAGTTAAACATATCATAATTTGAAATGGAATTTTAATAATAAAATAAATTATCGTATAAGAACTTATATTCTTATAATTTTTTCTTTATTTATATATAAATTATTTCAATTCAAAACCCACCTTTTATTTTTTAAGTAAGAAAATAAACTTAATCGTTATTTTTCAATTTATGAATTATTTTTGAAAATTAAAATTTTAATACCTCAGAATAGGAATGTTAGAACATGCATTTTTTCATTTATTTAATTTATAATTATTATAGTGTTATAATTTTAAAAATCGTTAATTTAAATATTTAATCTATAACAGTAATTTATAAATAAGGAATAGTATATTACTTTATAAGTATAATCAGTGCAGTAATCTTATTTAATAGTAGAGATAATCAATTAATGAAAATTTATTGATCTTCATTGCCCATATATTAACTGAAATCTTGGAAACAGTTCAAAATTTTATTAAAAGATATCTAATATAAATAATTGAATGAAAATATGTATTCATTGCAGCAAAAGATAAATTAAAGTTTATAAATAAATATTATTTCGTGTTATAAAATATTCCATAATATATTATAATTAAAATTTTCACACTTTTATTTAAAAATATTATTAGAGCTTTAAATTATAATAATTCCTGTATATATATATATATATATATATATATATATATATATATAACATTAGATATGTAAGTTAATATATCTATTAAATAAGTATAATATTATTTATTTATTTGATGAATTAACTTAAGAAAAATATAATAAAAATAAAAAATTTAATGATAAAATATGAATTACTACAATTATGCAATATCTATTTTCTTTAACTTTACTTACTTATTGATAGTTTTCAGCACCTACAATCTAGAAGGTTCATACAAACTGTTTAATAATCATATTCAATAGCTTATTTATGAATATTACTTATTGTTATTATAGTTATAGTATTACTAAATATTACTTATTATTTTTAAAACATTAACGGATTCTTTTAATTTAAATTAAATATTATACCTTATTATTGTATGACACTAATATTAATAAGTGATACAGAAGAAAATAAAGTTATATATTATAAATGATATATTATAATAAACAGAAAATAATTAATTAATATAATTAATTTTTTTATTATACATGGATTGCACTCATATACTTTAATTTTTTTATCATTAAACTACTAAAGAATTTCAGTTTAATTAAAAAACATTGTGATAATTTATAATAAACATATAGTTTAGTAACTTCAAAATGCACGAGAATATATATTTAACTGATTTATGTACTGACGACTTTGAAATACCTTATTTTAGTGTAAACGTATTAAATAAATATTACAAGCAATAATAAAAGTTAGGATTACATGTTATAAGTTATATATCCATTATAAGGTAAATAATTAACAGCTGATATTTATTTCTAAAATGTAATTTATCCTGATAAAATAGTTAAAAATATTTAAGAGATAGTTATTTAAGCTTTACAGTATTAGAATTTGAAGGACATATCGTTCTTCCATCCTTATAAGTATATATAAATATAAATATATATAAATATCCGTATAAAGACAAGTTTTCAAAGTAATTTGCCTCTTGGACATTCAAAAACATATACAGATACACATAACATTATCCTAAATATAATTAATAAAAAAACTCAAAATTTATATTGCTTATTTAGATTAGATGACACTGGTGAGATTATCAAAATACAAAAATTTTAATTGTATTCAATGCACTAATAATCGCAAATAATTGCTTTCTTTCGAAGTAGAAAAGAAAATTACTATATCAAACTAATATGTAAATAATATAATCCAAATGTAAACATTTTTGTTACATAATTTGAGAAATCAAGATTTTTTTTATAAATTTTAAAAGTATAATGAGTATATATAGAAACTTATTGAATAATACAATCAATGATATATACACATAAAAAATATTCGGTAACATTTTGGTCCAAATTGTTTGATACAAGAGTTTAACAAGGAATATGAAATAATCTATTAAATTATATATATAAGAAATATATCTATATATTATATATTTTCATTATATCTATAATTTAATATAGTATAATAAAAAAAAAATAAAACAATCGTAAAACTTCTCATTGAAGAGATATATTTGTGAATAATTTTAAGAGCTTTAGTATTTTATTAACATTATTATACACTTTTTAATTATTAACAATATTATTCAAAAGATAATTATTTTTGTTTATAATTTAAAGTAAGTCTACAAAATAAATACATAAATTTCAAAATGAAAAATTACATAATAATGAAAAAGTTCCATAATTTGATATTGAATAAAGAAAGAAAAAAAAAAGTAGACAATAAAACCATTTTTAAGAAACTATTAGTTTCAAGTAAAAAAATTAAAAAGAACATTGAAATATGAAAAATGATATACACACGTTTGTATAAAATGCCATTAATTGTTGGTCTAAAAAGAATAATAAAAAATACAGTTAAAGCAGTATAAATTACTGATTAGGTAATACAATTAATGAAAGTTTTATAAAAAAATAAAATATCAAAAACTTATTTTAAAAATCTAGGTAACTGGCCATATTGATATAAAATATATTTTCTGATTATTACATAACATTATTATACACTGTGTTGAATTAGTTTATCCTAATAAATAAATCTATTATATAACAATCTAAGAAATAACATTAACTATTCATCACTATATTCTGATGAAAGTACAGTTTCCAAAAATAGTTAAGATAACAATTTTAGTAAAATATTGTAAGTTTGTAGATAATTGACCTACGTATTTAAATTATATTGAAAAGCTATAATTAAATACTCTTTAATTTCAAACTATTTAAATTAAAATGAAATTTGTATTCTTCTAAAATGTATATTCATTCTGAAAACTGAAAAAATCAAATTTTGTGTTTATGTTTAATTATTATCACCCGTCTTATTGGACCCAAATATGTATTGGTAACAGTTTTTGTATGTGCTGAGCTCAAGTACTCAAGGTACTCAAGGATAAGTAAAACGATTTACAAGCGTATCCATACATTTACAGATGGTAGATTGAAAGCAACCAAATAACCATATAGGGGTTCCCGCGTTGTAATTCAATCTATCAATGTAGGTAAAACACTTGAATGCGTGCACTCAAGTTTTACCTATACAATCAGTCCATTTTAAACTATACAACCATCAACCCGCATCAACACTTAGGAAATGCACTCACTGCTAACTTGATGTATGCTAATGAATGAGCTTTGATACATAAAGCTGTCTATTTACTGACTTACTGATATGTTTATTACAATTTGCCGTAATTCAAAAAAATAGCCGGTAAATCAATCCCGAATTCCCATCAATAGTTATATATGAATTAAAAATATTTACGGAATCAAGAGACCAGTATAATATAATAAATACGGATAAAAAGCATAACACAATTATCTGTAGTTATAACAAAACGTTTTAAACGTTGTCTTTTGCAATTTAAGAATTCAAAATTCAAAAGAATGTTTATCCATGCTTCTTCGAAATAAGTGTTTTGTTACATTTATTTTGTATAGCAATTTAAAGTCCTTTAATACATGGAAATTTTAATATTTTAGATATCTGAGATTAATTTTTTAAGCGAAAATCATCTTAATATTTTAAACAAATTAAATATTTAATTCTCTCTTCTAGGAAAAAATACTTTGGTTATAGATTTTATTATATTTGGCATATATTCTATCATTCAATAAATATATGTAATGACTAATACTAAGCATTCATTAAAACTATATTAAACTCTCAATTATCACATATAAGTTAGAAAACACGTTTGAGTGAATATGCAAACATTGTCTTTTGCAGGTAAAATGGAAAGAATTGCGAGAACGTCTGCTTGTATGGCGATCTCAAGTGTATACTTCGAATACTGGCAGTAACTCCCACCAGCATCTTCACTTTCTTTCTCCATCTTCTATCCACACTCCTCCAAACGCTTATTCGTTCGCTCTTCACTCCCCTCCTCTCAGCACTCTATCTCTTACTCGCAAGATGCATGAGTATTCTGCACTTTCAGGGTGGCGTCACGCTCAAGACACTTCCGGTGTTAAATTACCCCTTCGCGCATTTTATATATATTCTATACGCTCTCTTCTCTTATTCTCTTTCTTATTTCATTCGATCACTATTCTTCATTTTTTGCTTGAGGTATAAGCTACCATTCACTCAGCTCTAGATCTCTCTCACTCGCACTTTTCTTGATTATCATTCCTTTCTTCTGGTGAGAGGACGACGGTTTTTTTTTAAACTTGTCCTGCGTGAATGAACGTAAGTAGATCACGAGTGCGTAAATAACCTTATCTCTTATACGATAATTCCTATTAGCATCGGAAAAAAGTGAGAGTTAATCGATTTTAATCGGTGGATAGGGGACTTTGCATTTATGAACCTAAAATAATGCGGATAGAATTTTGTAAGGTTGTTGGTGCGGATGGTATCATTTTTTAAAATAAAGGAATTATTTAACGTTTATATGAAAAAGGTTTAAATCCCCTCTTTTTCATTTACTTACTTATTTCTCTTTCTCTTACTTTCTCTAGAAACAATGGAATAAATAAAATATAAAATTAAATCATTGAAGCAAAGTAAGTTCTTTATTCAACGCGAATTGATATTACCTGAGTTTAAAATTAACAATCCTATAAAAAACAATATAAATATAAGTTATTTCATTCTATAGTTAAATTATATAGTATTAAGTTCATATTAGCATCTAATAACTAATTATATATTTCATTTGATTTCTATAATAATAATCAATAACAATACATTAACATTTTCAGACTTATAAGACAAACATCCGACTCTTAGTAATTCATTTTACTTACATTTTAATCTATAGAATAGATTATTATTGTAAAAAGAATAATTATCATATTAAAATTAAATTTTAGGAAACATTTCAAATTGCAGATTTAAGGATTTGTCGAATTTATCAACTCAAAAATAAAGTTAAATAAAAAGCAGTAAAGTGATAAAAATGAAATTTTGAAATATAAGATGTGCTAATTAAAAAATCTTTTTAAAGTATTTGTATAATGTTGTATATATTAATTGTTTAACAAAATTATGAAAAATCTATATAAACCAAGTTCATTTTTGTCTATATAAAAAGTATGAAATATTTTTATAATAAATATAAAATATAAATAATAAAATATTATAAAACATTTATATACATATTTTCATATATCAGAGTAATCAACTTTATAATTATATTCCTATTATATAAATAAAATTTCTTGATTTTCTATTATTTTACATGGTTTAATTGTTTATTATTAAAACTTTTTATATTGTTTTTTATATTTATAATTTATATAATTATTAAAATCTCAACAATATAATAAGATGAAAAAATATTTCCTAATATTTATTCATTTAAAAAATATTTATATATAAAAAATAACTATTAATACAAACAATATTTTATTTATTCTGATATTATTAAAACAGCGTTTAAATGGAAAAGATTGTAACAATATTTTCAAACTTGGTAGAATGCTTCTCTTGTAACAAAACAAAATCACCATACTTGAATTCGATTACCTCATATACAAAAAGTGAGCCAATTAACTTGAAACAAAAGTGAGTTCACATGGAGTGTGTATAAAAAAGGCCATAAGGTTCTAGATAATTAAATTGAAGAATCATGTTTTTAAAGTACATTGGCTAAAGGTATTCGTCATTGAATGGGCGTATTTTATTACTCATTAAATTACCATCAAATATAAGCTTACGTTGAAGAGTTAAGAATGGCAATAAAATTTGACCATATATATTTATTCGATCCTCTCCTACTTTCCATTTCATTTCAGTTTGCCAAATATTTCACAAATATTCTGTATATTCGTTTTATAATATAAATACCGTAGTAGTAATTTGATTAGTAGTAGTAATAATTGGAGAAAGTATGTTTAACTACATGCTAGATATAAATCATTGACAAAATAGAAAATATGTTGACAAAGAAAAATTCGAAGGACATACAGCTAATTTTTTTTATCGAAAATTTGAAATTGGTGGAAAAGACAACCAATAAGAATCAAGTGATTGATCAGTCGGTGCACTAGGTAACATATACACAAAGATTAGCACCAAATTGGTAAAAAGATTCTACACTAAATATACAGGTGGTACTCTGATCGCCCACATTGCGTCACAGTCACCGATCCTGACGCTTCGATTGAATTGAAAATTGAACACGTTTTAATCACAAATATTTATTATTTATAATGTATATGCCTTATGTTCCGTTCTTTACATTCTTCCTTTATTTATCGTTTCTCTCTCTCTCTCTCTCTCTGTCTTTGTTATTCTCTTTTTATCTGTCTATTTTGTACGCAGCCTCTATTATTGTTTTTCGGGAATTAACACTGCCGGTCTGTAAAATAACTATGAACTGCAGGATTTTCGATGCTCATAAATACTTATTTTAAAACTTTATTTATCATGTTAAATGATTAATTAAAGCTTTTTGAATAATGGATAAAATTAAAAATACATTTGGTACATCTCGATAAATATCTTCCTTCTTGTCTAGCATTAAATAATCGGGAATGCATTCGGGAGATGTTGCCTTTAAAGTAATAATAGGTATTCAATACCTTTATGTGATTGAATGTTGTACATTATTAAAAACAGTAATTTTTAGAAGTTGTAAAGATAAAATTAAGCTTTGTCTCTTTGAAAATCAAGCTTTGTCAAGGTTTAAATTCAATAGTTTAGAGAAGAAGTGAAGGGCGAAAGTATTTTAATTGAAACTCTGTAAGGCTTAAATGGAGTGCATAAGTAAAGTGACAAGATATTGAGTAAATAATAAATTGTATTACAATAAATTGTATTACATTGTATTACAAATATTTTGACACGAGACTCCCGTTTATGAACAAAGTTTAGTAGTGGCGACAGACGATGGACTCAACCAGCACATTACAACTATTCGGCGACGGCAGAATCCGCGTCCGTAGTAAGCATGTGCGTGTTATGAGCCGACCACCTGTGAGGCCTGCTTAGATGCGTGCCGATAGCTATCAACATCGGAGAGGAACGGGGGCGGTAACACATCTCGACAAATTACAGACTGGCCAGACAGCGCGACTTTTGCTCTGCCTCTCGCTTCCTCTTTTTCCCTTCTCCTTTACGTTATTTTACTTCTGTACTTTATCGCAATATGCTATATGTAGATACCTGCTCTCCTGATAGTTGCTTTTATCAAGATATATTATGATCCTTTTGTTGTTGATTGATATGTCATCTATGCCAGAGCTCGCATATCTTTATATATATATATATATATATATATATATAATTATAATAATTATAAAAATGCAAGCGTACCTAGTTTTATATTTAATATATTTAAAATACATTATTTTTCTAACAAAATTGGATATCACTTAGCATCATGTTAAATTTGTTTTGTTTAAACAAAGTTTATTGTATTCTATCATATTAGTGTATTCGAGTATTATTAAATGTAATTCTAGAAAATTCTAAATCATTTTCTGACTTAAGATAATCTTCCAAATAAAATTTATTTTTCAATTGTCATATTTATGAAGAATGAAACATGATGAAAATGACAATATGATCAAATTTACTAATCAAGTACGACAATAAAATCTTTTGATATTTTAATTTCTAAAGAGATATTATTTGCTTAATTGTTTCATTTGTTAAATTATTTTTAAAACTTAACTTTCCAAACTCAAGCTGCAGCCAAGATATTTAAGTTTAAATATATGAATGAATTCCAATACAAAACGGTATTTTTAATAATTTACTATTTAAAAGCTATATATTAATTGAATATATTTTAATTTATTACAAAATACTTAAGCAACTAATAGTTTTAACAAATACAATCTTAAGTTACAGTTAAGTAACAGGATTAAATCAAGATTAAAAAATTTTAGTTGGAAATTTATCATATAAAATATTTAGATTAATAATAATTTATTATTTTACATAATTAAAAATATTATTTCTTTTAAATAATATTAACATTTTTTTTGTACATATTTTGCATATTATTGTATGTATTTTATAAACAACAGTTTTAGTTATAATACAGTTTGATGCATAAAAGGGATCGGATTTATTTTAAAATAATTATCTCGAATTCATTCTATTCGTTGTTCCTAAATATAAAAAATTTGATTGAATCGAAATATCCCAACAAGCTCGGCGTATCAAATGTAAAACTTGCATGCATAAAAACTTAAAAGCACAAAGTACCATATTTGTGTATGTATCCATATTTTGTTTATCAGACAGATAACCAGTTTGTATCTCAAGTTATCCAAGCATCTTTCAAAAAAGTACAAGTATCATTAAGCTTCAAACAACGCACATGTCAAGGTGTCAATTAAAGTATTTCATAATAAAAAGTTTCAAGCCTCTTAATTTTCAAAATTTCAAGGTATGTGAAAATCATTCATCAATTATATTTAGTACATCTTGAGATAAAAAACCTTCAAAATATTGGAAAATTAGAATCGTCGACGCCAAATGCAAGCGTCAACGAACTTCACTTAATAATGAACATCATATAATATATGTTACATCTATTTATATATATATATATATTTATATATATTTATATATCTTGCTTCTCTTCAAAATTTATAAATTGATAGAAAAGTCAAAAATATTTTATTCGACCATTCAAATGAATATATCATTCATTAGATTAAGTATTCGATTATCTCAAGCAAAATGATTAATTAAAATTCTGTATTTTAAACTAATAAAACAACATTAATTTTTTTAGCCAAAATTGCTTCTATTTTCTTTTACAGATTAAAATCTGTAAATAATATGTATGATTCTAATCATCAGTTTAGAAAGAATTTCTAAATTAATTTATATCCGTACAATTTATCACTTATTTAATATACAATAGTATATTTTTGCTCAATTTTTTATCAAAGTAATACAAATATAATTTATCTTCCCTATGTTATTTAAGGAAAAATTTCTGTTGGGATGTATTTTTAGGACTTATTAAAAAATCGAAAAAATATTCAAGTGCAAAGTATAATCCGAATTTCCTTGAAATAATAATTTTGAAGGTTTCAACAATACTCAAATCAAACTTCGCGTTAGGAAAAATTTCGTATAAGCAATATTAGCATAGTAATAATAAAAATTTTTTTAGAAACTTTCAATAAATGGATAGCGATTTCATCGTAAAGACCTGTAACGAAGATAAGCGGAGTTAGTAAAAACAGTGTGGTGGTCCGAAGAATGGAAAGCTGACGGAGACGCAGAACCAAGACGAGGGTCCGTGTGTGGTCTAGCGCGCCTCCACGAATGGTAATCCGAGAGTCAGGGCCGTCTTCACTAAAGTTTATTGGCGAAATCTCGAGGGGAATCATCGTCCCAAGAGTATCAGACTTGTTCGCGCCCTCAAGTGCCGACGTTCACCATCCGCCAAAGGTTTGAGTTATGCTTATCAAGAAACGAGGCAAACGCATTCGAACAATTGTCCATCATTAACATGTATGCCAACTCTTGAAATGAAGATTTTTCTTGGCTGTTTCTATATAATAATTGCCGTTTCCTTATTTTCTATAATTTGTTTGTTTCTTTTTTTAACATTTTCAACACTAATTATATATTTACAAAGCCATACCTCTACCTTTAGATAAATATTCTCTTCAGTCCCTATTACTATTTATATTAAAAAAAAAAACAAACTAATCATATAATTATAGTTAACTCAAACATTTTACTTACAAGAAACCCAGTCTTATCACTAAAATCTTCTGTATAAGTCTGCATTTCATAAAATTTTCTATAATATGAAATTAAATATTAAACTTTTAAATTAAAACGATTCATCTTTTTAATAATTATATTAGTAGAATTTAAATATTAATAAGTTTTCTTTAAAATTAATTAGAATTGTAAACTTTACGAAAGTCTTTCAAAAGTTAATTATTTATTGAAAATTACATTTGGACAAAAAAAATCAATAAATAAGAAACGAAAAACATGGAATAAGATTTAGTTATTTTATTGTAGAATTCTCATGTAACAAACTATAATTTATAAGAGTTGAATTTAATCTATAGAAAATCTCAAAATTTAGATAAAACTGAACAATGTATATTAATTTTCAAATAATAAAACCGAGATATTTTATAAATATGATATATAATATATAATTTAAAAAAACTTATAATGTATTATTGAACATGTTGTTCACATTTACTGCCACATTAAAACAATACAATAATAGATTTTATTATTAAACTCTTTTAAGTAATAAAAATACATGTGTATATCATACATTAAATATTATAATCAAACAGTCTATTAATTTAAGCTTTAGAATTTAATAGAAGTTTTCTACAGACATGAAATATTAAAATAAAATATAAAAAATATAATTTTGTATATAATTGTATGGTATTTTTAGATTCTTTTCTGTATCAGAGTTCATAATTAATAAAATGTAATTAGTGCATGATATTTTTAGAATTGAAACGTTTTAACATCATTTTACAAAAATAATTGATAAACGGATACATTCAATTATTTGAATAAAACAAATAATTATTGTATTTGGACTTTTGTATAAAAGTTTTGTTGTATAAATAAAAATCCGCATATTAAATAGGCTGTATTATGTAATATTAATTTGGTTAAATATCAGTCTTAAAGTACGATTATTACAAGATATAATCAAATTACTATGATTATGATTTTCAATCATTTACATATATTATATTTTCGTATTTAAAAATATTAAATATATATGTCGAAATTTTTATTGTTCATGACTGATGGTGGCTGCATAAGAGATTTAATTAACTGAAATTGCATACTCTGATAAATAGTAAAATATTAAAAAATTATTTTAAAATAGAAATAATATTTTAAAGAAATTTTAAAGACTAAATCGCATTATCCAACGATCTTTTAGCATTATTTGTGTTAAATCAGTATTAAAATGATATACACAATTTTGTTTACTGATTTAATATCAATAGCTTTTATAATAAATTATATAATATAGGACGCATATATTACATACTATTTATGTATTCAAAAAGTATTAACTGTTATTTATATAAAACTATATGAATTATATAAAATATTTTATAATTGAAAATTTATAGAATAAATCCTGTGTAAATATACATACCTATAACGTGACGAGACATTTATACACTACTAATTTAGATAGTTACTATTTTTATTACAATTAATAAAGTTCCAAGGTTTAAATTATTATATTAACACATTGCGAATATCAAGTGCGATTTATAAAAATAATGAGAAAATTTGGCAACCATTAATAATAATCAGAAGAAAATACTTTATGTTACCTACATAATTAATGGTGAGAAATTTGTGACATTGACGAATATATTATAAAACAATCATATAAATGTGCAACCGTCAAGAGCTTCTAAAGAATTACGAGACACTTGTACACAAAACCTTAAAGACTGCGACTCACGCGCCGAGAGACACCTAATATAAGCTATTACGATGGAATCCCCAGATAAATGCATCCCCGAATTCGAATTCCCAGATTCAAGATACAGCCATGACACGTATATATGACAATCAACGCAGCATTCTCTTTTTTTCACTCATTTTTTGGTCTCTTTTTCTTTCACATTTTTTTCGAGATCGCGTGGCAATGCCTTGGGCACGTGACTCGCGGCGTAGGAGGCCGATTGTGAAACTGTAGAATTTATAGTCCAGGCTTCGAAATGGAGGACCGAGTTTCATTTCTCCCTTATCTTTATAATTTATCGCGAATAGAACTAACAGTGGAATTTAAAAATATGGATTTTTCCCTTCATTAGGATTTTTTAGTATCTACACTCGCTTTATATACGCATTCGTATCGCTTATAATTTTTTTATATAATTTGCATATAATAAAAGAATCTTATTTCACTCTAAATATATTAACAATTATACGTTGATGTATTCAAAAAATTACACCTAAACTATATAGTTAATACACCACTAAAATATTCAAATATTAAATTAATCAGTACTGAAGTTTGTATCTTTTATCTTCATATCAATGTAATGACAGAAATTAATTTTCTTACACTGATCAACTAATTAGAATTGTAAATATTATTATCAGACCTCACATTATTATCACGTTATGATTCTATAAATTATTATTTAATGCAATGAAATTAATAATTTAATTTAAAAATAATTTCGAATTCCAAATATATATTTAAAATAGTTTATACTTTTAATTTTATGAGCAGTAATGTAAATGTATATTCAAACTTTTAATTCATTATTAATGTGTTTCTAGCACATGGAATAATTTTTTAAAATAAATTTCTTTTTTTAGACAAAAAATTGTACAAATAGAATGAAGTATTATATTTTTAAAATATAAGGCATACACTTATAGAAATATGAGGTATCTACTTGGATAAGACTATAAAGATATTAGAAAAATAAAAGCGACAGTCTTCCTCGTAATAAGCCATGACATTCAACAGTTAAGGTGCTTTTCTCCTCAGATACATCTACCGTTATCGCCACCAATAAAAGTAAGGGAGAGGAAAGGAGTGACAGAGGCAGTGAGGGGCGGAGCTCCTAAGACGTCCCGCGGGCTTTGCGGCCCAAAGAACAATTTGCTCTCGGAAGTCAAATGTAAGTAAGGCGTCAAACCGTGTTTCCTTCAAAATGTACATGAAATGAAAACAATATTCCCCGTAGTCCCCCTTTACGATGTATCGCCACTTTCTCTCTCTCTCTCCTTCTCTCTCTCTTTTTCTCCAGTAAATTGATCGTCCCGAGAGTACCAAAGCAATGAAAAAAAGAGCAGAGACTTTTCAATTGTATTATGTCGTACACGCAGTATATTTATATGGAGGCAACAGTTGCTTTTCGGTACTAATACAGAAGTTACAAAGATGGGATAAAAATTGGAATATATTGTTTGAATAGGGGAAAAAACAGTTACTCCGTAAGATTATTTCAAAATTATAATTTATAATTTGAATTTATATTTAATAATTTTATAATTTATAATTGAATTTGTAATTTATAATTTTATAATTTATAATTGAATTTGTAATTTATAATTTTATAATTTATAATTAAATTTGTAGTTAATAATTTTATAATTTATGATTTTATAATTTTTTTAGTTTACTTGTAGTTTGTTTAATGTTTTTTAAAACTTTCATAAAAGCTTATATTAAAGGTCTACATCACTAATTAATCGAATAGAGAAATATAAATCGCGTGTATTGTGGATCGTAGTTTTTACATTCTTATTTATAATAATTTTTAAATAAATCGGTTAGAATACCTTTGAAATATATCGTTAATAAAATATAGTCTTTTGTTTAATAGAATTTCGTGTAAATTGAAACAAATTTAACGTGTTTTAATTTTAAAATAACTTTTTTCTAATAAAAACTTGAGATTGAATGTTATTAATTAGAATATATATTTCATATTATTTATTAGAAAATTGATTTAATGTTATTAATTACAAAACTGAAATTAATAAATTTTATAAAATTTGTAAAATTAGTTGTTGGAAAGATATAATATAATAACTTGTATAGTTTATGATAAAATATATTTTTGCTAAATTTTAAAAATATTAAATATATATTTATATACTATCCAACAATAAAATATATAATTTAATGATGTTACCACTTCAGTCATAAAATCTGCTTTGTCAAATAAAATCAGAGGATATTTTACGTTCTGTTTAGCGCCATCCCAATTTTCTTAATTCATATAAAGTTATAAAGATCGAAATGAAAAATGCGTAAATAAATATATGTACACACCCACCCACCCACCCACCCACACACACACACACACAATTCTTCAAGAATATTATTTTACAACTGTTGTACAATGTTCGTAATCTTTAGACTTTCAAAGAGCTCGATATATAAATAGGATATCATCTTAATAGATTTCATTCTCTGCTGTACTGACTTTCCTGTTAATCCGCGTAATATTCAGAAAATTAATCATGGGAGATATGGGGATGGCGTTGACAAAGCGAGCCATGCAGGCCCTCCCACGTTATACAGTTTAAGAAATAGCTAGCGGGGGTAATCTAATACTGTAAAGGGTTTGTTACATATTACATATCTATCTTTCTTTTTTTTTTGTTTGAAAGTCAATTTTTATTTGTACCAAGCGCTAGCCTAAGTATCGCTGTTTATATGACCTGTACCCATATGTATACCTTCGACTTAGATGTTTGTTAAATACTGATTGTTTGTTGCATATTGATATCATTTTTTGATTCTGTAAGTAACTATGCTATGTAGTTCATTAGCAATTACTATGATCTTGTGCTAACTTCCATAAATTCCTTTTTTATTCTTTATATGAAAATATTAGAAAGTTAATTCCTATTATTATGTTTACGGTGACCGTATATTGATTAAAATGTATAAATTGCACAAGTATTTTCAAAATTACATAAATGTTTTCTTAATCATTAAGCCATTAAATATTATTGTAATAAATAATTTGTAAAAAATATCATATAACATCCAATAAAGTTATTACCACCATTCAATTATTTTTAAATCACCATGTATATGTACTTTATGTTTTATTACACAAAACTTATCTGAAGCTTATGTAAGATGATGTAATGAATAGCATTTCAGATTTAAAATAATAAATAATTTAAAATAAACTCAGTTAAATAAAAAAAATTAATACCTTCTTAAGAGTGATAATTCTACAAGATAATTTAATTATAAAAAGATTTATAATAAATTCATTAATTACAAAGGTAAAGAATCATAGACTTATCGAAAATTAATGTATTAAACATGATAGCAGATTTAGTCAAAATTTTAAAAGCCATAGTAACGAAAAGAATTGAATGATGGATACGTGTTGTATGCACATAGATATCTGTCTCTCTGTTATTCCTACAAGTATGCCACCAGACACAAACATATCAATTTACTATAAAGCTACGCCCATAGTGTTTCAGATGCATATAGCTAAGAATGCTAAGATAGAAAGAGGGTCAAAACAGGAGACGGAAGAAAAGAATGAGTTGTGCTGCATTGCATGTCGATAACAGACGAACCCCCTGAATATTATCAATGCCACGTTATCTCATAACAACGAGTGAAGTGTATGATAATATGTTTGCAGAAAATTAATTAATCAGACACAATTAATCGGGATAAAATACAAATACAATATGCAATTAAATTATTTAATTTTATAACTTTTACCACTTTTAATGGATTATTCAGACAAAAATTAATTTTATTAATAAGCTTTACTATGATTGATAGTAATTATTAGCAAAAATTAAAAAATTTTAGTTATATAATTATTTAAGAAATATGATATCAATAATTCAATATAAATATAATAATAATTTTGTTTATAACACTCATGTTAATGCTAGCATATCATATTTTAAATTTTATCCAACTACAATTATAAATACAATTATAACTTTTATTTCATATATCATTCGTTTTTACATTTTAATATATATAAAATAGTAACAAAAAATTATATATAAAAGAAATTATATATAAAATAATAACACTCTAAATTGTAAAATTTTTATACTACATATTTAGCTAATTAAACATTCTGTATTCTTTAAGTAATAAAATTAAGTGCATTATTCAAATTTTTCATTCTTTGAAAAAAGTGAAAAAACTTTTTACGAAATAAACAATTATAAACCATTGAAAAAAATTTAAGACCATTATTTTATTGCAGTAAAAATGAAATACATAAATTAATTTTGTAATATTTTATTACTTTTTGAGTTTAAAATTAAACATATTTAATTAACTAAAGATTTAATTTTAAAAATAAGAATATTAAATATGATCGAACTCGTTCTTTAATTAAATTAACTAAAATATTTTTAATGTCTTAATGTTCAATTACCAATTTTTCATTTGCTTACATGATGTAGACTAAACCACGTTTGCAAATATCAGAATAATATGGAAAAATGAATAAAAAAATCATTGCCTTCTCTTTCGGCATTGGCTCACGGTTTCCATGGACGCATCGATCTGCCTTACCCTGAAAATTCTACATATATACTATATAATGTGTGCCTTTTTATTCTAATATCGTATGAACCTTCTTATATCACTTACCTACATTTTTTCACATTATTTGTACAATTTATGTTATCTTATAATTATAATGATATTTACTCTTGTGAATAATAAAACTACCAATAAAGTATATATTTTAACAGTCTGTGAACATATATAAAACTAAATAAACTTTATATTCTTCCTTAAATTAAAATGTTTAATATAATTCTTTAAATGTATTATTATAAAGAGCTTCAGATTTTATCATCTAATTTATAAATATATACCTCGATAGTTTTAATATATAATATTTTAAAATTAATATAATTACAGAATTGATTATTATTTTTAAAGAGCACTCTCAACTAATTTAAAAAATTTTCCATGCGTAAAAAATATTTATTTTTTGTAACTTGAATTTCATAAATGAATCATTGATCTAAATAATTTTTTTTCAAACAAAAAACAAAAGGAATAAAAAGAATATAGATATTTCTGATATAATATCACTCGATTGATCAAACTATTTTTGTTTGATATTGAAAATATAAGCTACAATATTTTAAATAGTTTAAAATATTGAATTTTTCATATATATAATAATACTAGTTTTATTGAATTTTTATAACTAAATGAAATCTATTAATATGTATTAATTAATTTATATTATATATTAATTAATATGCATATAAATTTAAATATATATTAAATTATTATAAATTTAAAATAAAATTTGTAGCTTAACAATAATCATTTCATTTAGCAATTATTATAAAATCGTATAATGATGAACAAGTCTTAAAATACTTTATATCTTGAATTTAATTTATAAAAGACACTTTTAATAAATGAACAGCTTTATAAAAATAATATATAACAATGTAATTTGTAAAGGATTTATATTTTATTGTTATAATTGTATTATATTACTAACATAATCAGTATTAAGATTATCCATACATTCTACGGAATTTATTATTAGTAATTTTTTATAAACAAATCTTATAGAATATTTTAGACTGACTATTTAAAATAAAAAGTTTATATAAAATACAATAACACTTTTGTTTGCAAATTAAAATACTTAATCGTTAATTTTGATAAACATTTTAAATTAATATATTAAAATACAATAATACAACATTTTAAAACATTTCTATACAGTCAACAGTTGTGATCAATGATACGTAGTGTATTATATTATTTAAATTATCTTTTGATAAAATGTAAAATAAATTTACTTCGCAATTGTACGCATAACCTAAAAAATTATTATAAAAATGATATGTATATAAAATAAAGACAAAATTTTTATATAATTTATTTTTAATTTGAAGATTTAAGACATAATCAAATAAAAAAATCTTGAATTTACTACCAACAATTATGAAAAAAGTGCATCACAAATTCTTAATATCGGTTTAAATTATTAAATTTTTATTAAATAGATGAATTTAAATTTTTGAAAATTTAAAAATGAATTTAAACTCTCTTGTGTTTTGTAGACTTCTGTATAATAACTTTTTAAGTCAAACAAATAAATAATTGTTTAGAAATTTTTCAAAAACCCTCTTTGTATACGTATAAAATTGTGTTATGGCTCAATATTAGATCACTTTTAAAATCTATTATAATCTTTAGTTTTCATTGCTTTGCATAAAGAAGAAGCACAAAACAGTGATAATTGAAAATATTCTAACAAAAGTACAATATTTACATACTTAAAAATAGTAGTATCATATGGGCAATCTTATTATTCAGTAAATATTAATAGCAATAGTAAAAATCATTACGTGCCTAAAAAAATATTGTATCAATCATTGAATTATTTAAATATATTAAGATACTATTAAATGTCACACTGTTTAAAGTAAAAGAAGTCTGTAATTATAAGTTTTTTTTAAATACAGATCCTACTCGACCTACGAAAAAAGGAGACAGTCAAACGGCAATACTCATTCATGATGTAGTCATTCCATTTTCTGCTATGAACGTCTATTCAATATATTTTGTGTTATTATCCAAAATTCTATCTATGTCCGTTATTAAAGGTAGCGATCCAATATAGTTAATAATTTGCTACGTTGAGAACTATAAGTCTTTATTTAATGACAAATTCCAATCCTCGATCAGTGATAATTGATATATATAGCAATAAGTTGATAGCAGTGACAAACATTTTGAATAAAGTAGAAAAAAATACTGTAATTGTTATAATCTTAATAATAATAGTTTACAGTAAACTAAAACATTGTAGAAAGATGTAAGAGTAGTAAATTAAAAATAAACTAAACAAAATTATGATTAGAAAATAATAGTTATCTTTAACCTGCATAAAAAATTTCGAAATTTAGAATTTAAGTAAAATAATAATTTTTAATAAATAAAAGGCAATTCACGTTAATTATTCAGATTAAAATTACAATTTTTAAATAAATTACATCTTTAAAATCATCTTGCTCGATTTAATCATTTTATACTTGAATAATATATGAATAAATAGAGAATTTGATCGAAAAATCTTAGATTGCTTATTAGAGCTAATATAAACCCAGAGTTTAATTTTTTAATAATTAAAAATTTATATATTCAAGAACAAAATAATAATAATAAATAATAAACATGATTTTACAGTTTAAGATAACATTTGAGACTCAGACCTCGAAGTCCTGTCTCAAAAACTTTGAATACTAAAAATGATTGATTTCTTAATTTTGACAAAAACACGAATTAATAAGATATAACACTGTAACCATTTAGATTTTACATTTAAAATTTACTTACAATCTAGCATATTATAGTTTGCAATATAATATAATTTATAATAATTTGAATATCAATGAAAAAATTATATACTGATAAATAAGTATATAAATTTCAAATTCGTGTTATTCAAATTAAAATTAATTTAATTGTCAGAATAATACATTATAATTATGAAAGAAACATTTGACAAGTAAAAAATAAAAAGTAAAATAGCATAACTTGAAAATATATTTTTTGTTTTTTTCTTCACAATTCTTCACAATTTTTCATATCTTAATTTAATTAAATCTAAAAATTTTGTAACCAAATTTACGAGTAATTTTTTTCAAATAAATAATCTTATTCAAGATTTTAATCCTTGTAAAATATCTTTACTTATTAATTATCATTATTTATAGATATCGTGTTTAGCCCGTATTTAAACAAGAGCTTACATTAACAACCATTACAATGTATTTTGTGTTGAAAGAATTCATATAAACTGTTGTAAATAATTTATTCTACTTATTTACATTTATTATTCGAAATTCAGATCACAATGGTTGCAAAGATACGAAGTATTCATCGAAAAATTTTCAATACAATTTTCATCGCATCTGTTAAACTTAAAAAAATGACTCAGAATAGGAAAATTGGCATTCGCGTCTCTAGAAAACAAGTACCGTAACTTTTGACACATATTGCGCCCTTTTCCATTCGCTGTCTGTCTGTCTGATTATATATATATATATATATATATATCTTTTTCTTTTCTTCTTTTTACAGGTACTCATTTATTATAAGGATCGGAATTCACGCCTGAATATGGTGTGACATTTAAGCATGGAAATCTGTATAGCTTCGACAATAATACTATGAAATCAACCTTGGCACCAATTTCCACCGTTATTCAGATACAAAGCAGTAGTCAAAGCCAGAGCTGCATCAGTAACTGTCTTGATCTATTCCTCCGTTCAGAAAATGCGGGCCAAGGTTTATAGTGGCACAGCTGAAGCTTCCCAGTAAATCAGCCTTTGATCCATCATTGTCTCCATAACGATCTAGTTGAAGGAGGGGGAGAATTTTTGAACCAAGGTAACAGTGACGATCCTTGACTTTTCTATTATAGTCGCATTTGTGTTAACGATACATTGACGTGAAAAAGTAGCTCGTAGTCGATTGGAATATAAAAGCCCGTTCAAGGACGTCACATTATGGTTTTCCGAATTTAAACGTAGTTCTATTTGTTGAACTGTTCGAGGAAAAGAGCGTGAACGACTTAGAATTATGAGTCGTTATATTTTGTAACGAACTACAGGAGGTAAAAGAGATTGCAACGGCTACAATATGAGGTGTTATAAGGTTTGTGCCTTCAAGGGATGAGAAAATATTTCTTTGTGCAGAACCGCCGCTGAGTGTGCCCATTATGTTATATAAGCCTGGGCTATTGCTCATAGTTTATCTTCGTTTTTACCCTTCCTTTAATTACATTTATTCTTATGGCATTACTCCTCAAATATCAGTATTTCTCTAATTTGTATATTTTTTCATTTTATGCGCATGCACATTTATTCAAAAAAATTATTCTCTAATAAACGATTTTTCTTTACTTTAAGAATTATAAAAATAATTATATTTGTATGAAGATTATTTTACTATATAATTTCATATATTATAGTCCATCGTTCAAAATTACTTGAATTATCATTATATTTGGCATAATGATATTTAAATCTAATAAAATATTTAAATTAACTATGCAAAATTATCATTCAATTTTAGCTTAAAAATATAGGGTATATATAAAATATAGCTTAAAAAAATCAGAATAATTGTTACTTAATGTTATTATATAATGGAGAATATTATATTTATCGATTAATTACATTGATAATTTTGAACAATTAATACGATTTTGCCTGTGTGTATGTGTACGTACGTGTGTAAATACGCATACGTTTTGTAGGTGTGTTTAGGAATCACATTACTTAATTATAACAATTAATAATTGTATAACATAATGTATGCACAATTTCGCACAAATAATTCAATTGGAAAATTGTTGATATATTGAGATTATTCTGTTCTTTTTAAATTATTCAAGCATGATTATATAATTTTAATTTTATTCATATTTTAAGTATACAAATAGAATATAGAAATTATAGCTACAGAAAATATTAAAACAAAAGATAAATGCTTAATTTTTTTCGCACATATCCGATAATTAACACGTAATAATTACTTTAAGATATGTATCACCAGATCAAGTATTAATTTGAGTTCGAATAATTTCGTCCTATTGCAACCAATTAATATTATTTATATACTAGATTATATAATATATATTATTATTTATATACATTATTATATACTATTATTTATATACCATTATTTATATACTATTATTTACATACTATTATTTATATACTATTATTTATATGCTATTATTTATATACTATTATTTATATACTATTATTTATATACTTATTTATTATTAGATATAATCTAAATATAATAGTTTATCGTTAGGAAATTGGGTATGCATCCTAACAAAACAACACTATTGTTGCCTCTAGAAACAATTTTGTAAGTTCATATTTATACGGCATACCTTCATTACACCCTGAAATATGCTTACAAAGTAAAATTTATACAGCACAGCATATAATGTTTTTCCAAATAAACGGTGAAACCTGAAAGTTAGGCAGGACAGAAGTCAGTCGAAGGAGTTTTACTGTGTCCTACGTTTAAGATAATTCAATGTACATTCTCTTACTGCCTCGCAAATCATAATACAAGTATGTTATTTATTTAATGCGCATCAAACATAAAAGATCATTTATTTATTTTCTAAAAGTACTTCTCTCTGTCTCTTGCTATTTATTTACTCGCTTACGTTACTTTGATTGACGTAGAACAGGGTATCTCACTTTGCACGCGCACACGTACTACTTCCGACATAAATTTTGATAGGATACTACACTCTTGGTTCTTTCTGATTATGTGAAAGTATTTTAAATAAGAAAGAGAAAGAGTCAAAGTAAAAACAGTATTTTATGCAGGCACATTTTGCGAGAACATATGCTAACAGCTTCTTGGTTTTTTCTGCTCGACGAGGACTTTACTTCAAATCACTGAAACGGAGGTGAGTCGTATATCTTAAATATTAATTATTTACGTATTTCTTAATAAATATACTATTCAGTTTAAGTATATAAATAGCTGTTTTTATATAACAATTTAATAATATATATTAGTTAATAAGTATAATATATTAATAAAACAGTTAAATTGTATTTTTGCAGCAAATTTTTGTTATAATATAATGAATAATATAATCATGGATTATTTTAAAACTTATTTAGTGAAATAGTTAGATTCAAATTTAATATGAAATTCTGTAGAAATATATTACGTTAATATAATTACTTCTTGATTAATTTTCTTTAAAAATATTTTCCAATATAAGTATGAAGTTGGTATTTGTAATTTTTTTTCTAAATATAAAATAATTTATTTTTGATTTTATGTTGGTTTATAAATAAAATAATAAAATTTTTAAAAAACAACAAAATAGATGTGATTGCAATTATCAGTGATTTTATTTATGAATATATAATAGAAAATATTTATTATTACAAAATTGTAACAATTCAAATTAGGGATTCTTTTAAGAAACAATTTTATAACAATAAATGTCTATTTATTCTGAATAGTATAAAAATATTGAATATATTTATTTATTTAAATTAATAAAAAAAAATTCATTCTAAATGTATTTTACTGAATAAGCATGTTAAATTTGAAAATACTGCCCTTAACTTATAGTCATTCTTCAAGATAATACGTAAAGTTTAATATTTTTAATAAAAGTAAACTATAAATTAAGATTACATTTTACTGTTAATTTTAAAGTATTACAGGAGTGATAAAAGAACGAGTAGTTTAGAAATTTATACATTTATAGAAATTTAAAGCTTTTATTTAATATAATAAATATTCAGATAATAAATATTTTTAGAAACAAAAATTTCAGTAAATATTATTTAATAAATAATTTCAACTTTATTAGTTTCCTTTTCAAATCTTGATTATAATTTTAACAAAATTGTAGACACGTCTAAATTAAATAACAAGTAAAAAATAAAACATTTAAAAAAGTTCTTAGATCCTAACAACGGTAAGCAATATCTTCAATATAAATATCTGAACATTTGAAGAAGATCATTAGATATTTATAGCTAAATATTTATTTTTGTTTTGCTTCTTTAGATATATTATAAACGTAATTTATAGTGGAATAGATGATTTATGTTTCTCGTGGTTTTTAGTAAAATACTTTTTATTTATAATTAACTAGTTTAATTTGTGCCTTTATTTTTTTATGAAATATGCTAATATTAGAGGAAGAAAATTGGAATAAAAAGTATTTAATAACAGCCATATTTTTCATATAAGATTCATTTAAAAACTATAACTTTTTTTAAATGTAATTAATTCTTTCAATTATAGAGTAACTAACAACAAACTAGTCGAAAATCTAGATTTAAAAAGGATTAAGTCAGTACAAATGGTTATGAAAAGAAAAAAATTGTATACAACTCATAAAGCTAGAGGAAGACAGCCAGGACCATCTAATAAAGAAAACTACTGACAACCACTTACTCGTTTGTATGTCCTCTCTCTCTCTCTCTCTCTCTCTGACACACACACACACACACACACACACACACACACACACACACACACACACACACACACACAGAGTAATCTTACGAGCAGAACACAGAAGTACGGAGCACTCTTAGATGGGAGGGTGGAAATCACCATTAGTAGGCGTCGCCTCTTTCTGCCCAATGGCGCTCCGATTTAGTTGTTGTATATTCGCTTTACAACGAATGAGCATCAAGTCGGTTGAACTGTCATTCGACACCACGCCCCCGACCAATGGGAGACTCAAGTCCCTTGGGGTCTCTTTTCCCTCCACTATTCATTACACCCCCGCATTTTTCATGTTCTTCCCATTTCGTCCATCATTCCTTCTTGCTTACTCCCACTACGATTCGTCCTGGCTCCCTGATGTTTTCTCTCTATCTGCGCTCACATCTTTCTGGTGGTGCATGCTGCCGTCGTGTCTCGATTTGGTCGCAAACGACTCAGTCGACTCGGAAACGCGCGTCCGATTGGTAAGTTTTTATGTGGTATGTGTATAAAAAAACAAATCGTTGTAGCTTGGACTGTGTATAAAATATTACTTCTGGAGTAATAACTGTATTCCGATATATATTATATCTACTTGAGAGGAATTATTGTCGAAGTGCTCTGTCGTGTATGAAAGAGTAAGTGGGACTGTGAAGAAGAGGTTATGGTTGCATGGCAGCGCTGAATTCAGTCAAGTCGTCATCATCATTGCCCTCCATCTTATCGTGAGAATATATTAAGAGTAATAACATTAAGTAATCAACAATAGTTATTCAAGATCATACATGCATAAGGATAATAAGGGCTAATAAGTACAAGAATGATGAGTGTTATTGATAACCCAGCGTTATAAACTTAAATAAAAGAATTCCAAAGAGATTCCGAACATCTAAACCAAGACGCAGCGACAACGGCAGTCGTTGCAGCAGCGGCTTTTCTAATACGGGTCTTCTAAAATTAGCTGCGCTCGCGTATCCAATGTTCTATTAATACTCAGACAGCCTCTTTCTCTATTGCTCACTTGAACGGCGATTCACAGCTTCTCGCTTGCCTACCGTAGAGCTCCGAAGAAATACGAAACCGTGCACACACATTTTTTAACCTGGACTTTTCTGATAACAATCGAACAATTTTATTGTTTTTTATTGCGTGATATCACACACGCATCATGGAAAAGGGATGGTGGAGGCCCCGATGTACGTGGGCCGGCACGGGTATGGAGAGAAAAGCTACGAGAGAGGAAGAACGCAAAGTAGCTCCGTCGGCAGCCGAATAGGATTAAATACGGAACAAAAATAAAACGAAGCAATAATTACTAGTGCAAGAGAAGAGACGACCAACAGAAGTAATAATTGGATAAAACAGACGTGTAAAGCAAGTAGGTACAGTTCATTTGAATAGTCTGAATACATGACAATGATCCTTCTGCTCTGGCATGTACTACTGATATGAGTTTCCGAGGACGAGCGAATATGTTCTAAAAATATATACCTCATTTTTATTGCTTGTTTATTAGTTTGATCTCGTCTCCTCCGGAACCGACATGTAACAACTATTGTGACAATAAGCAGCTACGAACATTGACAAAGGTAGTGGGAATCGGTTTGAAATTCAAAAGGGCCGAAGCAGTATCGAAAGCAAAAGACACAGGACTTCGCCTTGGTGCGGGGCAATGAGGTGATGATGGCCTACGGGGGAGCTGGCGGTTCCGCGATAGGAGCCACCTCTGCAACCGGCGACGTAGTTCTCGGCACCGCAGGACAACAGCCGCCGCCACCAACGCAACATCGGCAACAGCAGACCCAGTCCCAACCCGAATACAGTCCTCAAGGGACCACGAGTTCATCATTAACTGCAGTGGCAGCAATAGAATCTGGGCCTTATGGAGCTCATGGATCTGTCACAAACTACAGCCCCCAAGACAGCCCTGTGGGTTCAGTTGCGACTGCTACGAGTAACGGCCAGGTGCCAAGCTTTGGCTTTACGCAGGAGCAGGTTGCCTGTGTCTGTGAGGTACATAATTATCTCCCTCTCTCTTTCTTTTACTCGCTCGTGATCTCCCATGCATCTCTTAGCTGACCGTCGATGTTACAACTGGAGAATTGCAATATTTTTATTAAGTCTCGATTTCTAGTATTTATCCAATTTTTTTAATACTGACGCAAATGATGTTTCACTACTAACATTCTCCTCATTTTCATTTAATATTAATGTTTCATTTCAATAGGTAAATTTTTTAATATAATGTTATTGTAATATATTATATTAAAATATTAAATATATTACGGTTATTTGAAAAATTATTTTCACATATTGTATATATAAAATTAAGAAAATAGAAGTTTTTAAATAGCATTCAAGTGGAATTGTTAATTAAGCTATTCTTCAAATTAAATAAATGTGGAAATAAATTTGACGTAATAAATTTGAAATAATACGTGTTGAATCTATTAATTTTTTTATTGAGATAACCCATGATTAGTAAATTATGACAATGATTATTATAAGCTGTAAAAATTATTTTATATCACTCACCGAAAATGATCGATCATTTACAAAATTGCTTTATCTTTGTACAAGAAATAACATACCTCTTTGGCTTTATTAAAATATTTTGTAATGCAGTATTATTCTGAAAAAGTTCGTGTCAACTTGAAATATATGTGCAACTTATATATTGTAAAGCAAGTGAAACCAAATATTAATTTTTATCTCATCTTTAAATTTGACTTTAATCAAATTTAAACCATGATTATTTATTGATTGTGAAGATTTATTTGAATTTTGTTACAACTTTTAATCTACGCTTAATAAAAGACTAGAAATTTATCAGATTCCTTTCACTAAAGTTGAGTAAACATTTTAAATCTTTATTTTAATATCTTAAAAAGTTATTTGTATTATATACACAATAAAAAATTGTTTATATAATTGTATTGGGATAATAGTTAATTATACGTATATTAAAAATTTTGTGTTAATATCATGAATTCTCTATGTAAATGTGAATTATATATAAAAAATCTGCAAAATGACCTTAAATAAAATCAATGGGTTAAATTATTTTTTCGAAATTTTTAATTGTAGGAGAAAAGTGAGTTCAATAATATTAAGTTTCTCTAGTTAATTTTATTAATTAAGTGTATAGTTTATTAATAGTATGTGTTTCATATTCATTCGCCTTTACATAATATTTATCAAATTTTATTGTGGCAAATGTTATAATATTATAGCTTGTTTAAGAATATTTTATTCGATTTTCTATATAATAATTAAATATTTTAGCCAATACAAATCGTTATTACTGTCATGTTATTGGCATTCGTAAGCATTGCAGTGCCATATACAAGAGTAGTAATTGCAATTAGAAATGCACATTAGAAAAGCATGGGTAAAAGTGACCCGATTTGAGATGAAATAAATAGAACTTGGTATCAGCAATTTATTTTGTAAACGTAAAAATAAGAAAGGCTCGCCGCTATAAGTATATTTAATGGGGTGACACTCGATGACCAATACATCGCCATAGCGACGTATTCTTTTCAACTTTTTTCGAAAGTGTACACGTACAAGAAGTAATCACACCGCTTACAAACAGGAGGAACAGTCGCAAATGAAAAAAACAGAGAGCATGCAAAAAATCTTACTGTTGTCGATGTCGAGTCGTTTACAATGCATGCACATATACATTTTTCTTAAATGATTTCTGGCCGTTGAGACGTATATTTCCCGTTCCTCCTTAATTCGCTTTTATAGTCTCGCGTAAATCCATTAGATTATTTGACGATTATTATGTACCACGAGTACAAGCGTATTTTATTTTACAAGCCACATCTTATGCTGCTAATTTTCGAAAGATCATAGGCGAAAATATTCCTTGATGAACTTTGCTATTAATCTTTAGTAGAATATAACCGCTCAACAAATGATGGTAATATGAATTTAATAATATTTTAATGGAGAAGTAAAGCTAAATTAAAAGCTTTTCGTCAATCAATTTTGCTTAGCATTTCAAACTATCGTATTAAAATTGTTTATTAATTGAAATATATAAATTAACAATTTATTTTAATATAATAAATTATACTTAAAAAAATTATAATATATAAAATTATGTTTAAAATAAAAAATGCACCTTAATTTACAATTTTGTAAAAATTGTAAAGTGTACTGTAATTTTCTTGGATTATTTCAAAGGTAAAAGTCACTTTTGAAAAATTAATCACAAATTATATTGTTTAAGCTTCATGTTTTATTTTTTTTTTAATTTTCTTTTTAATTATACTCTTGATAATTTAACACAATTTATTGTTAATGATAATTTTTCATATATACAATTATTTTTCATACACTATAGTATATATAACAGCTACTTAACATATATTTTTTACTGCAAAGTAAATTCTAATAATACTAAGTTTTTTGCGTGTGTGCACGGCTAAAAACTTCGCTCCTTTACCTTCGTCACACGGACATGTACACGAGAAAATACAACTAAAATGTCAGTTAAAAATTAAATATTAAATAAATTATTGATTAAATTAATTATTTATTGTCCATGTGACGTAGGAGCTAGTTGTCTTGTATTTCTGAATAATGAGCAATATTTTGTAGGCTTTCAAAAACCGACTATAAGACAATTTTCCAAATTTCTCATTTTAATTTCAAAGTTATCATACATAATTAATTCCGAAATGACTTAAACGTAGCTTGATAAAAGAATGGTAATATTCTTTTTATGATTCATTCTTAGTTAAAAAAAATTCTGATGAAAATTAATATTTTAATTATTACGATTCAAAATTTAAATGATTAAACTATGAGTAAATTTTTATTCAAAGATGAATTTAAAAGTTATCTTATATTTGGTAACGCATAAGCTGATATACTAATATAAGAATAATTTATAAAAAACGTTCTTTCATATTTAAAAAACTTACTATACATCTTTTTACCATAATTTGAATTTAGTTTGCTCAAAAGAAATACCAAAAGAAAAATCTTGCATTTAAAATAATTTGGTTTTTCTTGCAAACTCAGTTCAAACGAATAGCTTATTATTAAGAGTTTAATTATTTTTGTAAATTAACATTTTTATAAAATGAATGGAACTTGGAAACTTTATTTTCAAAGTACAATGCCGTTGTATTTTTACTACAAATTAAAAATCCTATAAACGATATGTAAGACATCTATAAAGAGCTTTGAATTCTTGAAACAAGAATAGCATTGATTTTGAGAAATTAAAATGTGGTCTATGGAGGAAGGATTAAAAAGAATCAAGACTCCAAAGCTTATACTTACGTACATGTAAATAGAACGGAATAAGATACGAGATCAAAATTTAAAAAATTTGGCAACAGAAGAACAACAATAATATACAAGATACACTAGATTAAGAGGAGAACGGGATGAGTTCTGCCGACTAACAGTGTGCCCCCCCTGTCTATCGTCTATGAAGACGATGGTGTCGTCTGTTCAGGTGCTCCAGCAGGCAGGGAGTGTCGACCGACTGGCACGGTTCCTATGGTCACTGCCGGAGTGCGCGCGTCTTCGAAAGAATGAGAGCGTTTTGAAGGCTGAGGCCGTTGTGGCTTTTCACCACGGCAAGTTCAAAGAACTCTACAAGATTCTTGAGAGTCATACCTTCAGCTCGCACAATCATGCCAAGCTCCAGCTCCTTTGGTTGAAAGCACATTACGTCGAGGCCGAGAGATTACGAGGCAGACCCTTGGGTGCCGTTGGTCAGTATTCATCTCTGTGATACCCTTGTGTTCTTGTCAATGAGTCACTATAACTCATATTAAACAAATTTTCATATTTGCTTCTATTCTATGCTAAATGCTAATGTATATATAACTTTAGATTTATTTCTAGAAAAATGTATCTAGAAAAACATGATTTCTTTCAAATCAATATTAAATCTTTATTTTTCTTTTTACTAAAGTTCTTCACTTTTTTCATAAAAATAATGATTTGAATGTAAACGAAAAAAACAAAATATCATTAAATAGATCTAATTAATTAAGCAAAACTTATGAATTTAAAAAAATGTTAATAGTTATGTTTTTCAATTAACAATAATCTTTACAGAATTGAGAATAACAGATTAAATTTATTTATTCATTAAATATCAAATTACCTAGGAATGGAGAATTTAAATATAAATATTAAATATAAAATTCTTTTGCCTTGAATATTTTAAACACTAACATACATTATATACTATATTCTATTATAAATTATAAGAGTAATAGTAGCTATTTTATTTATGTATAAATACAAATAAATATTGAACATCAAATAAAATGTCATGTATTTATTTGATCCTTTTTGTCAATTTAATAAATATAAAATGTATCAGTATAATACATCCTACTTTATTTTAATTTCAGAAAGAAAAATTCTTATTTATGTTATTTCGAAGTATATTTACTTCATATTTTTAATAAAATCTAAATGAAAGGATTAATAGTCAATAGTATAGATTCATATGTCATACATATTACTATGAATTAAAAACATACCTTAGATATACAAAAGTAAAGTTATATATTTTTTGTAGAATATAATTAAATTGTAGAAATATATAAAATTCTTTATTTATTAATTTAAAATATTACTTTGATTTTAAAGATGGTTCATAATACTTTAATCTACATTAAAATATTTGTAGATTGCTTTATTTTTATTATATTATATTTTTTAGAAATTTATTTTATTAATTGTTTATTAAAGAGTTATTCAACTGTAATAAATTTTCACTAATAAATTTTTATTAAACAATTATGAACATTTTTAATATATGAAAATAAATATAAAATAGAATTGTAAAATATATTTGTTTCCGGTATTGTACAAATATGATAAGAAATAAGGGCTTATATACTATAATGATAAAAGCACAATTATCAACATTTATAGTTATATTAGCCGTTAATAACTTGCTAATGACAGGCGAATGCTAATATTATTTTAGTAATATTTTAATAAAATTCAAACTATATTACCAACACATTAGTTACTGATAATATTTAGTTTCTCGTACTTATTAACAATACAATTTTTTAAATATTTAATAGACAAAGTATATATTAAGATTTGAATTTTGTTTGAAATATAAAGTTATGACAATTAAATTATGAAGTCATTCTTAAAACTATATACAAAGAAACGCATTGGTCAGCATAGATAATTAAAATTAAATAATAAACTTTATTCATGGTTTTGAAATGATCTTATTAGAAATATTGTCATAATCTAATATCTGCCGAATAATCAATAATTGTTTTATTTTATCCGAAGGCAAGTACAGGGTGAGGCGCAAATTTCCTCTGCCGCGTACAATTTGGGACGGTGAAGAGACATCGTACTGTTTCAAAGAAAAATCGAGGCTAGTCTTAAGGAAATGGTACGAAGCAAATCCATATCCGTCGCCACGGGAGAAGCAGGAGCTTGCCGAAACCACCGGACTGACCACCACACAAGTCAGCAATTGGTTCAAGAATCGTCGGCAACGAGATCGAGCTTCTGAGCACAAGTAAGTATATTATATTTTATTCATATATTCATGCGTATCCAGTTGCATCGAGCCTCTTTTATTGAGACTTATCTTAATTTACAGATTAATTATTTTTTAATCGTTTGGAGGTAATCAATGTTACGACAGTATTGATATATTCGATATGTTTGTAAGAATGATAAAAATATATATTCGCTTATTAGTTATATCTCGACCTTAATATTTTACTTTGATGTTAATTACATAATAAAGTTGTATTCTGAAAGCAAACTTATTTATTTCTAAGATAAATATACAAACAGTTCTTGAAAGGATTTTATGGTAGAGTACTATAAATCAATAAAGAATAGGAAAATATTTTTATTAGAATACTTGAAAATAGTAAATTTCAAATTTTTATTAGCTTAATAAAGTAAAAGCTTTTTAAAACATAAAAATTATAAAAAATACAACAAAATATAAATTTTAATATATTAAACTTTTTATTCATTGCCTAAGACTGAATAAAATCAAAACTATATTTACATTAAACGAACGTTTTTCTCCATTTTAATCTTCAATTTTATGAAGATTTACTTTTTAGATCTCCTTTTAACATCATTGACCTAAAACATGATTTTTAAAGAATGAAGAATGGTGACAGTTTGGAGTGATCAGGTTGCCTTATCATAAGGACATATACAATCTGTTATGAGGGTGGATCGAAATATTGATGTGGAGAAAGCCTTTAAAACAACAATAACGTAGGCATCGCATCACGCGCAAATTCTTGACTCGACTCTCGCAATATTAGCGTGGTTGAAAATTTAAGCAAAACTTTCTTCGGCTATACGAGAGAGTAAACTAAGAAGTACACATTAAATATTTTCGAAAACAAATAATGGCCGTGTGACTACAACCGGAGATTCCTCGGAGTTTCAAGATCAATTTTTGCTGAGGATTTCCTAAAAGAACTCTTTCTTAAATTGTAAATAGAGAAAAAATTATTAATAGATTAAAAACTCATAACAAAAACAAATCCATCATAATATCCAATATATTTATCATGGTAATCATTTAAAATTCCGAGTAATTCTTAAAACATATAATAATAATCTATTCGTCCGTATAATAGAAAAGTATTTACTCGCATTTTCTAAAATTATACTTATACTCATGTTGTTTATCTACAATATTTTTCTTATACGTATTTTTAAAGATACAGTGATATATGAATAATACAATTTATATATGTAATTCAAATGATATTTTAAATTGACCATTTATTTTTAAAATTTTAATTTCCAGTATTAGTTTTTATTTTCATTATAAAATTAATATCATAGTAAAGTGAAAAAAATTTTTATTAAGAACATAAATTTAACTTCTTAATCTGATTCTTGAAAACTACGATCAAATAACAAGTGTATAATATAATAACAAATATATTATTTATTTTACTCTTATCAGTAATTTCATTGTATATATTGTGGTAATATATTTATAATTAATGTAATGTTAAAAAATACAAAACTGACAAGATACTTATACTTACTGAAAATGTAAAATAAAATTAAAAAATTATATTTGAAGTTAGTGCTTTTTCATTTTAAAAAAATTTTTTAATCGATTTAATAAAAAATAAACATTTACATATTTATATTTTTATTAATATGTTATATTAGTGTGTTTATATATTTTTTTATTAAAATTGAAAAAATTAATGAAAGAACTTTTTGCTTTTAACTTTTGTTTTAAGTTTTTATAAATATGTAAAAAATCTTAAATCCAAAAATTATAATGCAATGAAAAACAATATAGTAAAATATTTGAAAAACTATGTATAAAACCCGATTTTACTGTTATTGTAGAATAATTTTATGACTTAATATTTATGGAATAATTTAAAGATATATCGAATAGTATTAATAATCAATTTAAATAATAAGCAAAGCAACTGTAAACATTTTAATTGTTCTTGAAACCTTTGATAATTTTGCTTTTTTGATTAGGCAACGTACTATACTTTGTTAAACGCTGTTTATAATAAAATTAATATACAGAAGTAAAGATAAGAGATAACAGAACAATATTGTGTGAAATTTTTAAATAAATTTTATTTTAGTAAAAAAATAATGGAAATAATAAGCGAATTTTAAACTGCATGAACAACATCTGGGATATTAACAATTTCTTATAGATGAAACTAAAAATCTATTGATAACGTTATTCTAAAACACAAAACTATACGAGTAGTGTTCGTTTATGAATCAGTGAAAAAGCGAGCATCCGTTCATATAGGGTTCGTGCTATTAAGAAGGTCGTTGCTCCAGATCTGATTTTAGATCTAACAGTAAGTTAACGCATTAAATTCATAACGTAATATACATAGCATATCTTGCACGCTAGTTGATATATGTTCCTTTAGATATTAAAAATATTTTTTTTTTATTATATAAATAATAAGGGATTCTTAATCATTAATCTATTATTATATTAATACCACCCAGCTAGCAAATTCTATAAATTTTATGCCTTCGCCATGGAATTTTGAGTTTAATTCTGTTTTCCTACATTGTACATTACATTATGCGCACACCTCATTATATTCAATTTATTTAATAGTTAGGCATGCAACTATTAAATTCATTTTAGTTTAATTTTATTTTGTTATTACACATAAAATTTCAATTAGTGTGATTTCATATATTGTTAGTCTATAAATCATAAATTATAATGATATAAGTAATAATTTTAAGCATTATTAATTGAAATTGAATAATAATATGATTTTAAATAATTCTTTTAGAAATTAATAATGTATAGTTTTTGAAAAATATAGAATAATTTATATTGTATATTTTACAAATATATTTAAAAAGTTGTTTATTTTTAAATAATACTAATAACTTATTTTTTTATTATTATTTGTTATAAAATAAACAGATTATGAACGGTCACATGGTAAAATATATCTTAAAATATCAAGAGTTCCACTAATTACAAAAAAAATATATCTGATAGGTTAATATGTAAAATATATTCCATATTTAGAACTATATGCACTCTAGCAAAGAATTTCAAATATTCATAATTTTTAACATGTAAAATTATTAATTATGTATGTGTATACATTTTTGTTGAACATATGGTGAGCGTTAGATTGCTGTCTATTAGGTTAAATTTAGTTGTCAATGTCGTTACCGTTACCGTCGCCGACACCGTCACTGGGTATGGTGACCAGACAGTGTGTACGCGGTTGGGGAGGAAGTGGGAAGCACCATCATGGCAAAAAGACGTACAGCAAACGTGCTTGACTCACGCAAAAGAGGATATATCGTATTTCTTTATGGCTTCTGTGTGTATTCCCATAGACATTGGAGTCCAACGTTCACTCAGGATCGTGTCTTCTCCTGTCAGTTACTTTCTTTATTCTCAGGCTCCATCATCTTCTTTTTTATTAGTTCGTCGTTTCTTCGAAACGCTTCTTGTTGACTACTTTTTTGTCTATATTAACATTATATGTACCATTTTTTTAATAACTTGGATAGTGATTTTTACATGATCCAAAACTATTTATACGATTATCGTGCTTTAAATTCTATTTTTTAATTTCTCTTGACTTTGAAAAAAGAAAATGCTTTATAAGGAAAATAATCTAAATCTAAATAATCTAAATAAAATAAATTTATAGGTTAATATTTTTTAGTATAACTAAGCTTTTGTAGGATCAAAAAATATATCTTCATAATGTAAATTTTATTTTTAAATTTTATCTTTATAATGATTCAAGTAAAAAATAATATACTTATTTAATAATACTTTCGATAAGCTATAACTGTAATATGAATTGTTTACTGAAGAAAAGTTATTAGCCATGTCTGATGAATCATTAGAAGAACTACCAAAATACCAGCTTAAAGTCTATCGATAAAACATAAACACGTTTGAATTGCAGGGGTCGACTAACTGATAACTTGATCGATTGTTTTGTAGAATATTAATTACAGGGAATCCTTTTAAAATAAAACCTTATAATAGTTTGCGAAATATTGAACTCTCAATTGAGTTTGAAATATTACACCCTACAAGGAGATTATTTAAAATGTTATTGTACACTGTTATTTAGTTTCTTTATTAATGATTTTGATTTAATATTTAAATTATTCAGTAGTTTTTAATCGTAAATACCAATTTAATTAAATATATATATGAAGGACTATAATTATATGAAATTATAATAAAATATACATATTTCAATAATTATTTACATTATATTTATTATTATTTTTCATCTATATATCAACGTTATATTTAGTTTCTGACAATTATAATATAAATATAAATATTCTAATGTGAAGCAATACTAATAATAAATGGAGTATCTGATTTTGAAATCTCCTTTGATATATTCAGTATTTTTTCAGTTAATAAGTGTGTGTATGTGCGCGCGCGCGTGCGTGTATGTAATTTTTACATCATAATGTAAATTTTTGTTCAATTACCTTAATATTATTCAAAATTTTTTAAATAATATTAACACTTTTCTCTCACAATTCTTTATGGTAATAATTTTGTTAAAATAATATTTAATATAAATATAATTTTACTATACTAATCATCAAACATTATTAATAAATTTTAAACATTAAATATTTAAATATTATGAATTTTATTCAGTAGAATAATTAAATATTTATAAAGAACGTTAATTATCCATATAAAAGTTTTTTCAATTTTAGATATAATTTATATGGGACTAAATTAAGAAATTTGTACTCAATACAAAAGTGGTGTTTTGTATTTCTTTTAATACGTTGATAATTAAATTATTAATAAAATTTTTTTTAACCTATAACTATTAATAAAATCAATAAAAATAGTTATATATATAAATTTGATTATAATAATATTATATAATTATTTTTCGATTATATAAATTGTGATTCTTAATAAAATTTTTTAGAATAAAAACATTCTGAATATAAACATTTTAATAATTTACTGCATGATCATTTACATACTTTATGCCATTATTTTTATTAATAAAGTAAGTATTGCAATGTTTTTTTGAAATTTAAAATTTAGTTTATATTCGACTAAATGAAAATACTGATTGAAGGTAAAGTATTTGGACTTTTCAATTGCTGCTAAAATTATCTAATACATGATAAAAGCCTTTAATAACATTTGTTTATTTTGCTATGATACATGCAAATATGATTATATATATATATATATATATATATGGAAAATATTGTGCAGTAATGTGTCCCTTGGGATGGAGGCGTTATGATGGGCGTTTTCACGTGTAAAAACAGAGGGTTTAGAGCTTAAGTGAGATTGAAGTGGGAATATAGGAATGTAAAGAAGGAGAAAATGAGTATGTTGGCATTTTTAAATAAGTTTCAGAGATATTTATAGTCGGGCACAAAGTGTTTATAAACTTTATTAATCAGGCATTATTGATCATTTTTAATTCAAATTGAACTGCTTTATCTTCTGTAATTAATGCGATGTCAACGAATCTTTTTATGATATATTTTGTACCTTTTAATTATATATCTTTTTTAAAGATTATTTTCCTTGTAAGTTTTTTTAATATAAACAGATATATCATATAAAATTACTTCTAAATGAATATTAATTTTGCAATACAATTATGTTTCAATTTCGAACTTAAAATACTAATAATGGGAACTTATTTAAATTTCAAATAAATATATTTATAAAAATTAATGAAATAAAAAATATATATAAATATATAATATAACGTAAAATTTTATAAATTTGCAATTAATAAATTTGTATTTATGATGTTATATATATAATATTATTATTTATTATATATATAAATATTATTATCAATTTATAAGAATTTTTCATATTATAAAAAATGATAATTAAATTTTATACTTACTTTTTTAATTGTTAATAATCTATTTAAAAATAATACAATGAAAATAAAATTAAAAATAAATATATGTTCAATAAAGATTTTCATTTGATTATACAATACATTGAAAAACATTTTTTTGTTTTTATTAATTTGTAATACTGAAGAGTTTAAAATTATTTTGAAATTTTGAAATTTCACTTTTTAATGTATAATAATCGAGTATATCTAACAATGCTCAAAAAAATTTATGTGTATATATATGAAGAAATAGATAAATAGACAGATAGATAGATAGAAAGGGATAGGGGAGAATACGAAGAAGACAAAATTAATTAAATATATATGTTCTATATTTATGTAATTTTATTTTGATTATATTATCAATAAAATAAGTAATTTTAATATTTAGTTCTAATTTTTGTTTAATAACTAAAAATTATAAATTAATAAATATAATTTGATATTGCATATGACAATTATTTTATTTTCATTTAAATTTTAGATATAGTGATTTAACTATATTTCCATAACAATGATTTACTTTTTTTACTATATTTTTCTGTTTTTTAATTGATTTAATTTGTTAAGATTTATCAAGTTATAGCGAATTAAATATTTGATTTCAATGAAATAGTTTTAAAAATAAAACATTAGAATTTTTAAATTTATTAACTATGGCAAACGTTTGTGATTACGCTCAGTAAATTTTACAATCGGCAGTTATGATTTTTTCCAAATGACTATTAACATTTCTTCCCATGGTAATGATAAGTTGTTAGTTATAAAAAGAGGAAGATATAAAATAGAAAATGTCGAAAGAATAGGGGTATACGTCAATATATTTTGTATCGTTAAATAACTAATAGTTGTGAGATAATTTTTATATGAACATCTTCTCACCAGTACCTACATACGTACAGAAAATATACTTAAATAATTTACATATTATATAATTTATATAATTTATACATATATATACATATATGTATATTTATATATTTTACCTATATAATTTACGTATTGCAGAAAAGTATGATACAACTTATTTCAAAATAAATTTTTTCTTCAAAATAAGCTTTGCTCTTTGTCTCGATATACTCCTTATTTTCATACTTTATATTTTTATTGCGATATATCAAGTAAAGCGATAGATAACCGACTTCAACGTTTCATTACTGACATATGTGTAATTAAGTTCTGCTTGTACAGTGTAGTGTACACGTAGATATTAATATATTACAACCTTTTTTTTATTAACATCGCCATTTTTTTTCCATGATAACATAACGTAATATTTTAAGAAGTGTACATATGTATTTTCTTTGTTATCAAAATATTATTTAAATTTAATTAAAAATTGTATCTAAAATCAAACTGAAGAAATGTATCGAAGAACTGTGCAGTAAGTTTAAATGTTGATATTGTATAAACAAAATTTTAATAATGATATTAAATAACATTTGAAATTTATAAATAAAGTTTAGTTTAACAAAGTTTTTATAATATAGATATGCATGCACATGCGCGCACATATATGAAAATTACATATTATGTCTGTAAAATTATAGAAATTCTTGTACTGATATGAATTATTTATATCGAAACTTAATTATATGTATATATTTTTATTTACATTACTATAAAATATTTTAAAATTTTTTTTACAAATTTTAAAGTATTTATTGAATATACTTTTGTATAAATTGTCAGAATGCGAAGCTTGATTGTCGAATAATTTATATTGATACTAATAATAATAAATGATAATAAAAAATAGATTTGAATAGTAAAAGACAAGTATTGTTTTTTTCATTTAAAATGTTAATAATTTATCTAAGTATTAAAATTTAGTCTAAGAAAAACCATCAATAACTACATTAAGAATATTTTATATTTAAGAGATACATTATTTGATTAATCAATAGTCATTAGATCATAAAAGAAAGGAAAGAGTATTGCGAACAGACATCATGAGTTTACGCCCCTCTCCTTGTATAGTGTAATCTATTTTTAAGTATTTTCTTAACACTACTCTATAAAATGGAATAAAAAGAAATCGACATAGTTATTGCACTAAGTTTTTGTAATACAACTTAAATTACAATAATGGCGTTTATTGTCCTTTGTTATTTCTCTCCAGTTGCTTCCAGTATCTTTTTTACTTTTTCTCTCTTATGCAAACAAAACATCCTTAATGTATTCACATACAGTTTATCGATCGAACAGTTGGTTCATTCTCATAGCTAAGTTACATTTAAGCAAGTTTTCACCCTCTCTGTAACTTTCATATCTGAATATATATGCTGAGTCCTGGAATTGTTATAACGAAATATCTAGGCTTTTATCAAATTATACATATATAAATTAATTTGTATAAGTGTTAACTGACATTTTTATTTTAAAATTGTCTTCATATATTTGGATTCAACAGTATTTATTCACTTTAAAAATATTTAAATTATTTTATGTTTATGTATAAATATTTATATTCAAAAATATTAAATATAAACGAATGATTGACATAAAATTGCGATAGAATAACAGTTTTTTTAATAAATCTCATTTTCAAACTTTAATTATGACGTAGTATTTAATATTAAATTACTGAATTATTATTCCTATTTCATATTCTAATTGGTAATCAATATAATTTTTAGTTTAAATCACTTAGCACCAATCATAATTTTACTCAAATTAATAGATAAATTTTTTACTGATTTTAGTAACATTGAAATAAAAGAACAGTACATAAAAATCATCAAAAATTAAAATAGTTTTATCGGATTTTGATTACATTTTATTTATAATTTTTGTATTCATAATTTATTGCCTTATAGAATTGAAAACATATTATTTTATGCCGAATTATGATTAAAACTTGACTAAATAAAATGAAAAATGTATGCAAGAAAAATTCTTCTCGTCTTTTCCTCATTGTACATTATTTTAAAAATATAATTATATCGTTGAACATATTTTAATTCAGACTGAATTTTAATCGATAGTTATTCATTTTTTGCTGAACACCAAACATCCGCCAGATGACGTCAGATCAAACAGAAAGTATTCGAATGAGCGTTCCTCCTGTAGAAATGATAACTTTACAAGCACAACTGTTATACGTGGAATTTGCATTTGCTGTTTTTATCATGCTTGTTTTTCTGTGATATTTTTTGTCTGTGTCAAACTCAAGATTACGAGAAGACGAAACACCTATAGGCATTTTGTTACGATGCGTTTGTTTATTGAAAAGTCTTATCAAATCGGCCTACGTATGCTATTTAATTGATACATTCTAGGAATATACATGTCCTAATTATCTATAAAGAAAAGTGCCTGAAATAAAAGATGTAAGATTATTCGTTTTTATATTTTTTATATTAATGTTATAATAAATAATGATTTTTATAAGAATTAATTATTTTTCATTATTAACTACAAATCATATATATATATATATTTTATAAATATATTCTACATATATTTATATATATATATATATATATATATTATTTTCTTAAGCAATCTTGTATTTTTTATTGTTCAAAAATTGTTTTTTTTATTCTCGAAAACCTCATATTTAATGTTTACACAATATTATCACTTCCATATATACTTCTGCACTTGGAAAAATTGTAAAAGGAGAAATTGACCTAGGAGAGTTTTTCGAAAACAGCAGCTGGGAATATCTATCTTTAAGTCTTTCCCTCAAAAGGGCGTAAACTTGTGGGATTCCCGGAAATGAAGCAAGGGCCGTCGAGGGGTTTAACGAAAAAGAAATTGACGAGGAAATGGCTTCGCCAATATTGACTGTATGGAATGGCCTAAGAGAATCGAAACACTAACGGATGGCTCTTCGTTTTACCCTCCCTCTCTTAATCATTTCCGTACTCTCAATTCTGCGAGGGACATGATGTCTACGTTTTTTCAAAAGCATGATGGCGGTACCAACCTTGATTCTGCAATTATATTTATTATTAAATTTTTTTCAATTAATGAAAAATTTTTGACTAACTTGTTATATTGAATTGCGTTTATTATTTTTCGATTTCATAAACTAAATATCTCGAATAACTTGTATTAAAAATTACTTATATTGCTTGTAAATATGTACCATAATAAAAATTTTAAATCCACATATTGGTAAGGTAAAAATATTTTTCTTATACATTCATTTTAATTTTTTAGCTTTAATATTTTAACTGTTTTTAAGTTAAAATTTTTATTTTATTTTTTCGTACCTAAAAGCTTTGCAAAACAAATTTAATATTTGTATACTAATTAATAATATCTAAATTATAAGACGAATATTTGCAATATTTTTACAATTTTTATTTAAAATATTTTTTCACTACCACTGGGAACATGCTTGATATAAAATTGGCACCTTATATCCATTGCTATGAGTAAAAACAGCCGTTTCTCAAACTGTGCTTAATTTTAGAAATATATCAAACGTCAATGATGATCAATGATTTGCATGTTCTTATAGGAATAGATTGCGTAATAACAAAATACTTTATAACTATGTATATTCTTCTGCTTATAATAATAGACATAAGTTTTAAGCAGCTGTACATAATTGTTTACAATTGTATAATTTAGAGTGAATGCCAGAAACGAATAAAAAACAATAAAGGAAGGAAACGTGAAATAAATACAAGAAACCATTCCAATGTACATTATTTAGGCATCAATTGCCTGCCCACAGATGATCTAGTAGAAATTGATGGCGATCGTTCATCATATATAATTAACTTACAAATACAATGGAATATTTCATTGAAATCTTCTAATTTATATTCAGTTTTCCAGTTTTACTATGTTTAATAGAAATGAAATGAAATGTGTATGAAAATTTGTTGTCATCATTATCTTAGATTCTTTAGGTTTTATATAATAAGGAAGATAGTATATTTAAATATGATATTGAAATATATTGTATAAAACTGGCAGTGCATAATCATCGATATTAGAGCAGCCATTTTTGGTTCTAAGACACATAAACGATGTCGAGCAAAGAATAAGCATGGTAAGACAGAAAGAAAGAGAAAGAAAAATAGCACCATACCGAAGAAGGCTTTTTAAAGCTTATGGAGAAGAAGGGCGTAGACAGAGGGAGGTAGATCCTGTGAAATCTTGACAGGTTGTTGAGGAATATGCCCATATGGCCTATATACATACGGAGTTCCGTACAGTAGTGACGATGCCCAATGGGTCTCACATTTCTATACGCTCCTTGTACTTTTTTTCGAGTCCTCAGTCTTTCCTGCACAATCAGTGCCATTCTCTCCCTCCAGTTTACTGCTGGCCCCTTTTTATGCGAGGGCCGCCAAGAGAAAGAAACGAGCTCCTCGTTCGCGGAGCTGTTTGCTTGGGTGGGGACAGGGGGTCCTTTCATTCATGCACGCATTCTCAGAACGCGCGTGCGTGCGTCCGTGCTCCCGCCTCCGTCGGCGTGAATATATACTCATCCGACGAATAAACGTGCCCCTGGTCGCTCTTTTGGACACAAAATTCTTAGATGAGTAAAGTTTTTTATGGAGCCAGGATTTGTAGATCAGTGGCAGTAGAGTTTCCATTTAATTCAAGCTCTGATTTTTGGGAAAGAACTAGGATTGCTACTAATGCTATTACTCACGAGTTCGATTTGACAGTTGTTTAAGTTGAGCCAAAAAATTTGTTTCTATATCAACAATTTCTACCTTTACTTTTTTTCCGTTTTTCAATTGTAGTTACCAAATTACATGTTCAGTTTGAATAAAGATATAATTTAATTTCTGGAGGAATTTGAATTCATTTGATATCAAAAATATAAACATCATGATATACTTAACTGCTAATGCATTTACTATTCAAATTAGTGTCCCTTTTAATTATGATTTTGCTTTAAAAATTCCAAAATCTTATGTAATGTAGAGTTAAATATTTTACAATAATTTTTTTATTGCTAAATTCAATTTTTTTTAGTTAAATTCAATATTAAAATAGAAGTTCGATACTTACTCAGATTTATGTCAAATATTAACATAAATTATTATAAAACTATATAAGTATATTAATAATTAAAAAATAAAATGGAGTGAGTTATTAGGCTATAAGATTTAATACGAATATTTTGCTATTAAAGTATTTATTTAAAAAAAATAAAATAAGTACATGTATTTAAATGTCTTTATTAGTTATTTAAACCAGTAAACATAATTTCAGATATAATAATAATACTTTTGATGGTTTTCAACATGAAATAATAATTTTCTATTCTGTTATGTTTATATGAATTGTGTATATGTACAAATATGTGAGAGCTAGCGCTGTTTAAATAGTTTTTTGTATTTACTTTACGTATAATGTGTATAAATGGATAGATCAGACTTTCGTACACACTTACCCTTTTCTTTCCAGATTTCTTATATTGTTCTACTTCATTTCGGGTTACATAATAGAGCCGTAAATATCAATGGTAATTAAGCGTTTCTAAGGGTGTCTGGCTTAACAATTCTATGTAATGACACACAATGGTTTGCTCTCGTTTTAGGATCATTCTTTCCGTTCTCTTTATAAAACCAACAACTATTAGAATAACATTTATATTCTTCCGTATATTATTAATTATTACTCTTCTCTGTATACATAAATATGAAATTATGATTCACTAGATAATAAATACAAAATAAATACTAAATGCCAAACAAGATTAAAAATTTTCGTTTCGATAAGATTTTTCAAATGCATCTTTCATTGTAGATGAATTTAATAAAAAAGTTAATTAATATTTATAAGCTCTATAAATTAAAATAAAATAAATAAAGAATTTTATAATTCAAATTTTTTAGTCTTAATAATATTCAAATTGTGACTAATAGGAAAATTAAAATATTTTGTAGTTTGCTAGCAGTATTGATTGAAACATTATAATTAATTACTTAATGTATTTAAAACAAAATATAAAATAATAACTTTAGAATACTTTTTTAAAAATTGAAAATATTTATATGAAAATAATGTTCGTCATATACTATTTAGAATTTTACTATAATTCTTAGCAGTTATTACAGTTATTATAATATTAGAGTATCATCAGTGAACCAATGAAAATTTATACAAATTAATTTTTCACTATAAATATAGAGAAATTAATACATTATTTTTGCAAATTTTTTATAAATATAATATAATGTTGAACTACGATGATTATATAATTAAAAAAGCTTTATATATATAATAAATTATTTTATATGGTATAAAAAACATCATAAATATATAATTTATATAATGTTGATTAATTTAGAAATCTTTAATAATCAAATTTTACCACAGATGAGAGTAATATTAAAGGTGTTACAACTACACCCACAATCTTCAATTAACTTTGAAATAATTATTGGCTTCCATTCAAAAACAGTTCCCAGTTTATTTTCTTTTGTTCTTTCAACATTTATATATATTTTTAATTATTTTCAGTTTTTGAGAAATAGAATTTACATTACGTTTGTTTTTTGTAGTATGTTTAAATCTGGATAATGTTATAGAGATTTTATTTTAATTAAATTATCGATAGAAATTTTTTTCGATACAGTATTATCATATTAATTAATTTTGTTTATTCATTTATTATTCATTCATATATTGATGTACACATTAAAAATAGTTCAAATCTGATGAATTCCTTTTTTTAAGTAAAGTAAAGCTTAGATAATTCTGTAGATCAAAACTTTTCAATAGATAATGTAATATATCATTATTTCTCATTTTCACAACAATACTGATGACAGAAATTTTATTTGTGATCTTATTCAAATATGTAGTGAAATTATACGAATCTTATCCTATTCATTTGCACATCGCTTAGTACATAGATTATAAAATGCGCACGTGCAGGATTTGTCGTTATTTTGCTCTTTTGCGACTAAAACGTTATATATCTATACGCAGAAATATTTACAAGTATTGATGTACACATCGTGGTTAGAATATTTTTCTCTTTCTGTTGGTTATTCTTTAAAAATATCACTATTTATAATATTTTTTATATATAATTTTTTATAATATACTATATAAGAATATTTTTATCTTTCTGTTGGTTATTCTTTAAAAATATCACTAATATCACGCCATATATAAATAAAAATAAATACACAAGGCTTATGTAATTATAGGAAAACTAAGATGTGCAACATAATTTTTGCCTCCTTCATTTTCAGACAGCTTGCTCGCTTCGTTTATAACATAGAAATTATATTAATATCTTTCAATATGTATTATCGTGTCTCTTTCTCACTTTTTTCTAGAAATGTGCATTAATTCATTCTTCTGTTTCTCATATATTTTTATTATTGTCTTATTATTATCTTATTATTGTCAATTCAACCAGATGTGCTTCCTTGTTAAAAAATAAGCATTTTCAGATTATTTATTTTTAAGCAGAACATGTGGATTGTGTTCATATTTCTGCAAAGGAGTATTTGCACTTTATAAATTGCAAAAAATTTATTAATGATGAAGATTAAAAGCAGATTTGTCAATAATTAGAATTTTCAATCTTTTAACGGATTCTTCAACAGGTGCGTCATATATATTATTATTATAAAGTAAACTTACTTTTAATGGGGAAAATTCAACTGTTCATTATTTTTCAGAAAATATTAGTATGTGTTGTTATATGTTTAGTTTCTTAATATCCTAATTGTACTTAATAATATTAAAAACGTATATCTATAAGGTAGTTCGCTTTTTATTTTTCTATTCAACTTATAATCGATTTTTGACTAAAAATCTTACACAAACACTTCTTTTATAGCCTAACGATGAATGGAAAAAGAAAAAGATAACAAAGCGATGAAGAGCATACCTTAATAGTGAAAGAATCTCTGTGGGTGGTACGTGAGGTTGCATTATCTACTTTTTCCCTTTCTTTTCTTTTCAACGTATTACTTACAATCCGTTTGTCTTTTTTTAGACACATTCGCGTTCGAGCGAACAAAATCCCTTAACTCACAACAAATTCAATAATCGACTGTCTTTGCTATGGATCACGCAGGTAGAAAAGAAGTAGCCCATAATGAATCGAACTTTTCATACTGATAAACAGTTTTATGAATATTTGCTCTTTATATTCAATATTCTTTTTCGCCTTCGTTTGCTCGCTTATTTTCTCTGATGCGATACCATGAAAAAATATACTCATTTTTCACGAAAATTAGATGCAGTTATTATCAATAATTCAATAATTCAATAATATCAATATCAACAATATCAATAATTCTATTTTATAAAAGCAATGCGACTATGATCTTATGCGTATTTTTTATAAATAAAATATTTTCAAAAAAGTTAGATTTTAATAGTTTTCATATATATTCGAATGGTATTTTTATCACATATTTGGTAAATACAAAATAATTTGATAAATCGTGGCCTAGTATTTTAAAGTAATTTGAAATTAATGTTTCAAATAAAATTGAATAAATATATTATCCAAACACTTCCTGTTTTTGATAAATTTATTTTTAATACAATTTATTAACCGTTTTTAATGCATAATATGACCGTTTTTATTCAGTCTTTTGTCTAGGAATATCATAAAAATGAGATAATATTAATATATATTATCATATAAAATATCTATTTAACATATTTTATAAATATTTCTATGAATTTGAATTTATGCCTAGTATTTTACGAAACCTTCAGAAATATAAATTTAGTCATTCAATGAAAACTAACTTTTTTTCTTAGCCACAATTAGTAAATAATAGTAATATTAATATTAATAATAGTAAATATTGATTTGTAGATTAAACACAAAAACTCAGCTCAATAGGTGCGATAAACTTTATTATTTAATAGATGTGGAATATCACGCCATACTCAGTAATTTTTTTTTTTTTTTTGATTGATTAAAAAAAAAAGTGTAGAATCATGAAAATCATTTATTATTTTAATAATAAATAACAAAATAATGACGCTAATACTTGCTTTATTTTTAAAGTTTTTCTTTCTTCGAAAATTAGGTCAAGGCTTTCCCAAAGTATTAATAGATCTTATAAGATCTTATCAGGTGATGTAAGTCAAGAATAATTAAAATTTTCTGCAAAAAGTAAGAAGGAGAAGATGCTAATGAATGCATAAATGATGAAAAGTATCTTGTCAAGTAGTTAAACGAATATACAAATGACAGTGAAGTATCTGAGAGGCATTACCGACGTAAATATTAATTTACTTTTGCAAATAGAATATAAACATATATATCTAATTAGACTTTAGACTCTTATTATTAATAATTTGAAATAGCTATCCTTATTATAAATGATTGAAAATAGTTACCGTTATTGTGAATGATTGAAAATTTCTGTACATACATTATTTTCAAAGTATGGTTTTAATTACTAAAATACTTTTTGACTTATAATATTTCATAATTGTTTGAATTTATTTGAATTTTGTTAAATTTTCGTATAATTAATAATGAAAGCTCAGAAATAGGCGGGCGTTAAAAGAATAAAAGATGGAAAATCAAAATCAAAAAAACATCTTTATAATAATCAATTGTTTTTTTCTGGGCTTAATTTTAGTTTCTTTCATATGATCCAAGGTGGCGCTTCTTGGCACCTGCACCATGGCGATGGGGGGGGGGGGGAATGAGCCGACCATAAAGAGCCTCCGTCATCAGGAGTTTATAAACAAGGAAGCCGAAAAAAGCTCGTGCAATGTGTACACGGAAGGCCGACTACTCCGTTATTTTAGGCCTGCGGATGGAGTTTTCTTATCGCTTATAGAATCAGCTGCCCTGGCTTGGCTCGTTGGGAATGGTTACCTTAGTTCTCTTTTTCCTCTCTCTGTTGGAATATCATCTGTCAACGATGCCTGTGCATAAAAAATGCATACGGGTCAGAGAAAACAAGAACGTCACTCATCCTTGCTGTCAAATTTATTTAGGAACTATTTTCGTTTCGGATTATTCTTAATTTGCAATTCTACCACTTTACTCATTTTTACCATTCTTTTTCTCGATTATCATTATTTAAGGATTCTTATATTCTAAGAAAACTTTTATTTTTCTGTAAATATTAATTCTCTTCTTACTTATTTATCAAAACAATCCGTTCATTCGATAACATTTGCTTTATGGTTATTAAAACAATAAATCATAAAATAATATGTATTTGTTTATTAACTTTGAAAGCGATACAGGTATTATTTTTTTTCTAACAGATTCATTGAATCATACGTTTTTAAAAAGTTATGTTAAATATTACGTACATTAATAAGTATAAAACTTATGAAAAAAAAGACTTACTTTATGTAATTTAATGATGTTCTTATTTTTAATTAAACGTACTTAATTTAATCGTTAATCATACTACACCTAAAGTATATGTATATAATATTTTAGAAAATAAGATATTTTGTCGTAAAAATGCATTTTAAAAATATTAAAGTATCGAATATGATTAATAATCATGAGTGCACTAAATTTGTTTTTGTATGCATCTCATGCCTCTGTACTCTATTAATTACGAAACACTTCCAAAACGATGCCTGACAACAGTATTGTTTTGACAACAAAACAATGAAAGTCACGAAAAAAATAAAATGGCTCCAATGTCTTCGGTGAGGAATTGTTCGTGGACATATACAATGTCTAATAATATTATCGTAACGGTGCTAAGAATCTCAAATACAAAGTAATGAAAAGAAAATTTTTTGACTAGGTAGATGGATATTTTTTAGCATTCAGAATTGATGCAATGTATTTATTTAATAAATCGCATCTAATTGCAAAAGTTCCACGCTTAATATTAATCATTTCCGGATCTATCTTCTATTACTGACTTCAGCAATTACTTTTACATGCACTGATTCAAACCGTAGCTTTATGCAAAGTGTTTTAATGTAAATTGACAATTTCTGTTCCAACAACCGACTGTAGTCATATGGTTTTATTGAAATATAAATATCTAAATAAATTAAGTCACACCTTTCTATTATGCTCAAATTAAATGTTACTTTTGATTTATTTATTTAATCATGTGGATTTAAACAGATTGCAAGAAGATGAAGATAAAATCTCGAATTTAACTCAGTATTATTGTAAAAATTTTTATTTTATCGATTAATATTACTTCATATTAATATTTTTTGAAAATATTTCATGATATAATAAAATAAGGAAAAGTGCAGTAAGAAGTTTGTTAATTAATAATTGTATAAATTTGATTTCAAGTTTAAACAAAATAAATGCTGTCAGTCTTAATTAAATATAAAATATGATATAAATATTTTCGAAAATATTATACATATTATTATTCTTGTTTAATTTCTGAATGCAAAAATATTAAAATTATAAATATAAACATTACATATCTTAAGTAAACATTTTTTGGCCATAATGAAAATACTTGAATAATATACATATGTAATTATAAATGAAAAATCTTTTTATAAAATATTGAAAATATGAAGAAATGTATATACTTGTATATACTGTAAATCACAAAATTATTATAATTATTTTACTTCGATCGTAATTACATTAATAATCGTAATAAATTATATATATCTAAATAAGAACTTTTACATATTGCTTAAAGTTTATAGAATATTATAATATACATAGTACAATCTTGGTTACATTTTTTACGTAAACTTCTTTTAAATAACGCAAAAATTATTAATAATTGTATATTAATTACTAAAATATGTACTTTTTCATCAGATTTTAAAAGATGTGTTAGATAAAGAAATTTATAAAAAAATATTTTTAAAATATGAATATTATTTATTGAAATCTATCTAATATTATTTTTTCACAAAGTACAAATTTTTACCAGTGTTTTTGAAGAAAATAAAGAAGTATAACGCAATACCCACCCCCGATGTATATTCTTTTTCTGTTCGTCGACGTTGTTGTTGTCGTTGTCGATAGTGTTACCCGCTGCATATATTTCGAGTCTATAAACCGAAAGAGGTGTCTCCCAGGTATGCCTTATCTTCTGACGATCGGATAATAAATTTTGTGGTGCGCGAGATGCTAAGTCGCCATCGTTGACTTTGGCCAAGGGTCAGCCTGAGACGATCATGGACACGTTCAAGCACGTAACTTAAGCATTACTTTGGTTAAAATTTGTGTGGCTCATCGGCTATTATTTATAGCAATGTTACAGTGCTTATACTAGTTAATTTCCATTATAACGATAAAGCACACGTGCAACTCTGTCAAGAAATTCCTGGAACGATACTGAGAGATGATTACTACGGTGTATTTTCCAAATTGTGTAAATAAATCCCTACCCATGAGGAAGCTTCATACCTTTTTACTGAGTTATGGATAGCCTGTGGCCTGATGAGATAGACGTAATTCTAATAGCTCTTTTTATCTTCCGTTCTTTAATTATGTTTATTTTCAATTTGAAATTCTTTTAAAGACTTTTCAAGAACCAAATTAATTGATCGTCAACTTTTTGTCTGACTAATTGTTTCTTACATTACATGTACAATTATTTTTACAGATTGTCAATATTATGTATTGGATGTTTTCAAAATTAAAACCTTGATAAATTAAATAGTAAGAATCCTTTTAATATTGAAAAACGTAGGATTCATAAACTTGAATAAATCTACAGTCTGTGAAGGAAAAAGTTTAATATGATAAGTAGATTAATAAAATACAATTAAATTTTAAAATATAGGTTAAATAATTATTAAAAAATTCAGCGAGTGCTGCACAATGTAAATTAATTGACAAAATAATTCCCTACACAATCTCCATTTTAAATATAAGTTAAATATTTGCAAAAAGTTTTAATAATTAGTGTTATACAGCCTATTTCCAAAAAGCACAACGAAAGGATAACGAAGAAGAGCGAAAAAAGACAGTTAGTGAGAAGGAGGGAAAAAGTTAGAGAAGAGGCGCTTTTGCGAAATGAACCAAAAAATTTTTGTCGAGTGTGAGCACACAAGAACGATCTTATCGTCGACTATAAAGTTAGACGTGAATTGGTAGAATAACGCGCATAGCGATAGCATCGCTGACGAGGCTGCGAGAACGAATGCTTTATAGTTGCGCACAATGTGTGCGTGGCCTCTTTTGAATTTATTGAGAAATTAAATTAGGTATTATGCTAATCAAGTTGCGGACCAATTTGATGTCTCATACATTCTATTCAAAAATATTGATGGTGTATTGCATTTTATATATACAATGCAAATGTAATTATTTTTTTATGTAGTTTAGAAAATAGCCGTTACAATTTTTGTCAGATAAATGAAATTAAACAGGTAGTTGATTTTGTTAGATGAAATATCTATAGAAAGTAAAGGTGTGAACGCAAAGTTAAATATTATTATCCCTTTAAAACATTTAAATTATGTAATGATATTTGCGATATACTGACAGTATCATTAAAAAGTTCAAACTTTTAATCTTTTTCTATTATTTCACAACATGTATTCGATTAGTTCCCGTTACTTGGTAGAATAAATCTGTAAATGCGCAATTGTCCAACATCGCATCCCGTAAAAATAACTTTACAAACGGATGCCTCCGTGAAGGAGTCCAAAATGCGAGTCACTATCTTCCTATTCACATCTTTTAAGTTTTATTCGCTGCTGGCCAAATGCGATTTATGAGCGGTCATTGCAAAAGTAAATGCTTCCTACCTGTGAAACATCTTTCCATCTTTCTACTATATTGTGCTCCATGAAACTGTATTTAAAGAAACTCATATATATATATATATATATATATATATATATATATAAATGCATGCATTCATACATACAGACATAGAGATATAGAGAAACTTCAATTTAATCCCTAAAATTCAGAATACAATTTATTTTTGCATTCTTGAAAGTGATATAATTATATCTGATAGATCAGAAAAATTGCAACGAAATAATGTTGGTAATTATCAAGAGACAACTTCAGATGTACAAGTATCGTTGATAAATTTAATGAAATTTATTAAAAGACTACAATTATTAAAAATCAGGATATAATGATTAATTAGATAACATTATACCGTATATATAATTTTCCGAAAAGTAGTTGTGGACTAATTGCACATCCGAAATGAGGTATCTTTAAGGTTCCCAGAGAAACTAGCCAACGACATGGATTTTTGATAAGACTTTTGTAATCATGCTATTAGAGCTTATTTCTTATCGTGATAGACATCTCGGAGAGCTTATACTATCTTTTTATTGAACTTTGAAAATCAACTTTGAGAGTAACCGATTAATTTACAGGAAACAAACCGTAATGTACCATAATGCATAAATGAACAGTAATTTTTATATTGAAAGACTCAATGATTCAGTGGCTTGTTATTTATATTAGCAAAAGAATATCAATTTTTATCTTTATAATAAGCTTAGAAGTCATTTGAATGATAGCAATGATTTTTTGTTTTGTTTTCAATCTGTTTTTTATCAAAATAGTTGCAAATTCTTGTATTGACTTTTTTTTATAGCATGCGCATTATATTTTTAATGTTTATAGCATTTCGAGCGGTTGATATAAAAACTTATTTTGTAAATCAATAAAAAGCCAATAAATTTATTTCTTTTTTAATAAATATGTAATATTAAAAACTTATAAGTAATAATATATAACCATTGCTATTAAATTATAAATGAATTAATACATTATATACAGTATATATTTTTTAAAGATAACACTGTTTAAATATATTTTTTATTTATAAATGTATTTGAAGATAAGTTACAATTTATGTATTTACATGAAAATTAACTTTATAACATTAAATTCTATTATGAATTTTGCTATTTAAATTGCAAAAAATATATTGAAATATTTGTTATGAGAAATTTAAGTCAAAGGTATATTGAACATAGGTTTTTCAATCGATTTTTGAATAAATAATTTACAATTAAAGTTTGATTTTAATTTGATCTACTAGTTATATTATAACAGTTTTTGTTTCATTTATTGGTTTTGGTATCAGTCAAATTTTTCCTTGAAACATAATTATAAAAACGGCTATCGCTAGCCGATCTTCTTGTGATAAACATTGGATGGGACTTCGACCGCCATCGCGATGTCCCTTGCAGCTCCCATCGATCCTTCAACCACGCAAAGTTAGTAAGTAATTATTATCCTTACGACGAAACATGTCTTCATACGAGATCTAGTGGTTTGGTGATTAGAAATAAAAGCTGACAGATGTCTCGTGGATGAATAAAAAAACAAAGGTGTGTTTGTAAATGCACCTCAGAGGAGAGAAGTGACGTGGTTGGAAACGGGGGAGGTCTATTAAATAAAACTTATATTCACGAAGGTCTCGGCGATGGTGAATGATTCTGCCACCTTAGTTACCTTTTATTATTATGCGATATTCGTTCCTAATTCCTATCTTCTGTATCAAAGTACCACTCTTATAATAATTTGTCCAGTACTTCATCGTTGTCGTTGTCGTTATGTTCTGCTCACCTCGGTTGTTTCCCTCATATTTACCTTCTTTTTCTTTGCCAAGGAAAATTATACTTTCACAATTAGTGCAGTGATAATCTCAACATCGGGTACATTTAGCAGTAATTCATGTAAACAAATTGCAATTAATTAACTGTAAACAATAATCCTTCATAGTCACAATGTGCTATTTTATTGAAATTCAAACTTTTTATTTTTAAATTATAAAGTTACTTTTAGAGTTAAACAGTCTAAAGCTCATTAGATAATCTATTAATTATTTGTGAATTGCATTTCTGATCTTTTGATAGCTATTATTGAATATCTCCTACTCGTATCTTAGTACTTTTATTATAAGTATTGAGAAAATAATTTATTTACTCGTAACTTCTTAAAACTTATTGGGATGAAATTTAAAAAGATGAATTTTACTAATTAAAAATGTTTAAATACTCTTATTTATAATACTGACAATAAACATTGTTTTACCGGGTTTTCACTGATGACAATTATTTGACAAGTGTAGTATCAACGCAAAGTTAGTACTAATAGAATAGGTTATTCTTAAAATGAAATATTCACACGTGATATTTATTTTGTAATATTTATCTAATGTCTATAATATAAAATATGATAAATAATAAAAGACATTATTAAATTGTTTAAAAATATTTCGATACTAATATTGATCACTAATTATTTGTTTTTAGTGGTCAAAAGGGCGACAAGTGTCACAGCGGCGATCCCGGTGACTCGAGTTATGAGAGTGGCGATGAGACGAAACGTCAATCTGTTTGTCAACAGTCGCAGCAATCAAGCTCTTGCGCTGTCCAGCAACAGCAACAACAGCAGTCCTCGTCACATCAACTGGTGGACCATCAACAACAAAGCTCAAGCATGTACCACCTACCCGTACAAGTATCTGTGTCTTCTAGTTCACACTCATACCACCAGGGCCTCGGACAATCTGGTCACCACATGCAATCACAGCAGCATCATCATGACACCGGTAATGAGAGCAGCGATGATAAACGCAACCTTCACCATCAACTACAGCATCTGCAAGCGGCAGCTGCTGTTCACGGACTCGTTCACCCAACAGCGTCGCTGCCACCACAATCAAGTTGTACTCAGCAGAAAAGTCAACTTGACTATATGCAGTACTATAGTTCACAAGTTAGTACTTGGTTTTTTTATCCATCTAGCTGTTCACATTGCAATTTTGCTACATAGAAATTAGACTTATTATGTAATGACAATGACGGAAGTAGAGGTGCAGATAAGAAAAAAATGAATCAATGTTAAATTAAAAACATAATTTATGATTATAAAATTAGATTCATTTTTAATACGCTGGTATATTAATACTTCTTAATTTAAGCACTGATAAGGTCTAATAGAAACCAAAATAATTATAGCTAGAGATATCTGTAATTTCGTAATGATCCATCTTAGATATTTGCTAACGAAACGGATAAAAAAGGAGCAAGACTATTTTCTGTCAACAGGACTATCTTATAGGCTCTCAAAACTCGACCGAGCTGCAAAAGCCTCTTCCGCACACTACAACATCTATGCAGATGGGGGCAATCACCCCAACGATGGGTGGCCTCAGTCCCATGGGTCCCTCCACAATAATGCCATCAACGATGCAAGGAGTAAATCATACAGTGAATAGTATGTCGATGAATGGCATGGGAATGGCTACGTACCAGAGCATGGGCACTATGAGTATGTCGAGCTCCCACGCAGGCTACCACAGCGCCAGTCTTGTTCTCGGAGAGTATCACTCTTTGTGACCTTGGGCACGGCCGAGACGTAAGCAAGGAACTTCAAACCAGCAACTACAGCATCATCACCATTACCAGTATCATAGCCAACATCATCATTATCATTATCAGCAGCAGCAACACGTTCATAATAGCAATCATTATCATAACCACAATCACAGCCACCAACAAAATCGCCAACGCGAACATCGACATTATTCTCATCACTATCATCATCATTATAATAATCATTATCATAACCACGATAAGAGTTGGGAGCAGCAGCAGCAGCAACAACCAGTACCAACGCACCAACAGCATAATTCCAACAAGCCGGTGACTATCGTTCAAGCACGAATTTACTGTCTCACAGAGTAGCGGATTTTAACTTAGGTATATGTTCAGTATCTGTTTGGATGCTCTGTTTTCGCGACAACATAAAAATTCTTTTTATTTCAATTCAAGATTGTATTATTATTATATTTACAGTGTTTACAAAATATTATTTACCAAGTGAATTTCTTTCATATTGAAATTCGAGTATAATAAAAAAGTATATTTATCAAATATTTTAGCAAACTATATTTTAACCAAAATCTAAAATTTTTATTTTATATTGTTTTGATTACTATTGACTTATTCTCCGATTATTACTTATTTATTGGAATAAACTGATAAAAGGATAATGCATAAGTTCTGTCTAACTTTAATTATAATATCAACTTTTGATATTATTTATTTTTTATATAATAAAAAATTTTTATGGAACATTTATACTTCTATTTTAATAAAATTACAAATTCATAGAAAGCAAAGTCCAGCTGTTGCATTACAATACTCAGTATATTAATATTACTGATTTTATTATTGAATAAAAAGTAAAAAATTATCATGTAAAAAGTGATAATTTTCTAACATATTTTTATTAGATGGTAAACTAGTAATAATATTGTAAATAAACCATTATAACAATTCTCGATAATAAATTCAGTTTTATCGTTATCGTATATAAATTTTGAATACCAACAAAATATAGACTGATCATGTAATAAAAAAACAATTTAAGTAAAAAAAATTACAAGAATATAATTGTTAAAAATCTTAAGAAAAAATAAAATTAATTATGCGTAATTGCAAAAGCTTAAAGTTATGGCTTTCCTCCTTGTACATCTATGTAGATAAAAAAAAAGTATAAATGATTAAAATTGAATACGTTTACAATTCGCGCGCATCTTTTTATAAAATATATGATATAAGCGTTCACACGCTCAAGTCAATAAGTTAATTCTCAAAAAACACGAAGAATCGTAGTTTAAAGATGAGCAGCTTTTATAAAATTTATTTTAAAATCCAAATTATAATTTATTTAGTATTTTAACTATAAAAGTACTTTCATTTATTGTAATTAAATTTTTCAAAGAACTTTTGAAAGTCTCATAAATTAATTTTTATTATGACGTACAAATTTTTTGCTTGAACTCATTAAATAAGCACAATTATAAAAATTCATTCAATACAATGTAAATTATAAATTATATTATAGACATTACGATAATTAAGTAATAAAGAAGTCATATTCAAAAATTCATTTAGAATTGTATAAATGTATAGAGCTTAAATTTCTTTATTTTCTAACGGCCAAATTTCACGCTATTTCAGTTCAATAATTTCATTAAGAAACTTAACAACCTTAAATATTATGTGCAAAATCTATTAAATGAATATTATTGTATATCATGTATATCAGCTCAGTATGAAAGTAACATTTTAGATTGAGAGTAAAAAAAAATAAAAAAGTCTAGGAGTGATAGAAAATTGTTTGTTATTTTTAAAAATAACAAAGCGTTAATTCGATTAAATTACAAACAAATAATAAATAATACTGCAACATTTCATGTGATTTAACATTGAAAATTAAAAAAAAGTAATTAACTTAAAAATTAGTTAGTAGTTCTTTAAATTTCTATTTTGAATAGAAAATTAAAGAAATTGATTATTTAAATAATATTACATAAACAACGAGGCAATGAAGTTGAAGCGACAAAAGATCAATTATTTTTTGACGGACAAATTGTACATTACTATTTGGGATAACTATACATGCACCTGACCTCCACTAACATTATTCATTTGCAATTTAAATATTTCTCTACATATAGATTGGTCTTTCCTTCGTATTTGTTCATATTATTCTCGCTCTTAACTTATAATAATTAATAATGTCCATGATATCAAACGAGGTAGAATTGTTTAAAAAATCTGGATAAGAGGTTTTTGTTTGATAAATGCATTTTTTAGCGCCATATATATTTCTTTTAATAAGTAATTAAACAAAAATATTAAGTAAAAAATTTAAACGAAATTATTCATAAAATATATTTTAATATTTTATGCATGAAAATTTGTATAGTATTAACATTTTTTTATTTCTAATACACAAAAACAAAATATAAATATATAATTTGTGCATTCTTTATTTTTTAAACTTAGCACTAATAAAATAAACAATTCATTTTTAACAATTTTTACACTTTTTAATAATTTGTATATAATCAGTAGTATATATTTTCATTTAAAATGGATTAAAAATTTACATTATATTATTTAAAAAACTTATTTTACAATATAAAATGTGTATATTGTTACATAATCTATCAATAGATATTCAACTGTAATAGAAATATATTTTAACTTTTTTCTACATGTTTTATTGACTAGAAATTTGTTTTTATACTTTAAATTTTTACTTTTATTTTTATAAAATATACTTATTATAAATCATGTCTAAAAGTTATATGCATAGAAGTTTTTTCATTATTTTAACTACATTTATTTAAACAATATACTTATATATCATGATTATTGTCAAATAAATTTAGATATTTCATTTATTAAAGAAATATTACGTTCGATTGCATCTATATCTGCATAATCAGTTGCTTTATTTGATGTCGGTTACAATTTTTATATTATGGAATGCATTAATTATTTTCTAAGTTAGCACAAATATTTTTCAATATAACAAAAATTATGAATAATTACTGAATCATTCAAGGATTAAAACTATCTAGTTTACAATATTCTTGTTTAGATAAATATGTATATTTATTTAATTTATCTTGCATGGAATTTTCTATTTATTAAATATACCAGTTTCAAAATGGATATACTTTAACGGTAGATTTGCAAAATTATAAAATAAAAGATAAGATAATATTGCAGTATTAATAATATTTTTTGAGGCTACGCACAATAAAAAATATAAGATTCGATAATAATTAATTCTTCAATGAATGACTATTTCTTTATTCATCATTTCTCGGATTTGCAAATTTTTTGTAGCAGAAGTGTTGTTTCTACTATTGATGCTCAATATTTTATATCACTTAATTCTTAGAATACTCTTATCATTCATGAAAATATTTTTTGTTTACTAGTTACTCTTCATCTCAATGGTATTAGAAAAACTATACTTTTGATCTGATATAATCTGTATAAGTTCTTAAGATATTGGGTTCACTGAAACTGCGGCTATGCAATTATCTTCTTCGCATGACTATTTTAATTTTAGTATTGATTCAGAATTGATTTCTGGATATCTAACAATATAAAATTATTTTTCAAAAAATACAAAAGAATATTGGCAGCACTTAATTTTTGTCATTCTACGTAACCATTATATCTGAAAATATGAAATAAAAATAATGTAAAACTCATAATGTATAAGTCTGATATGTACATTAAATGTTTTTATTTTTATAAAAATTTTTTAGTTTTATGTATTGATAAAATATTTTATATTTCAATTTATAAAATACACAAGAGCGAGTGATTATTAATTTTTGAGTCATCATCACCATGCAAAAATGCAATATTTTCCATCTTACAAATTTATTGGAGTAATTATTAAAAAAAATAGAATCTTTTTATACATATATATTATTATATTATATGTAGCTTTATGTACGACTTTTAAGTATCTAGCTAATATTTATAATTATATAGTTGTATATTTGTTACACGTACAATGTACTATCGGATCAAAGAATGAAACTAAATGAATGTATGCACAAAAATGTGTATGTACCCAATAATTTTCATCGTTAATGGAGTACGATTTGAATATCGTAACACATACTCTAATACATTCCGATGATTTGGTCTACCGTGATGAAATGAACAAAGCTTTACAAATTTTATTCTCTGACGGTGATTCAATTGTTTGAAGAAATTTCTTTACATTTGTTATTTATTCGGGCAATATACTTGGATTTTAGATGTAGAATTTTTTTTCTTTACTATCGATATTGTGAATATATGTATTATAATTAACCTATGTAAAAATAATTTATATTTATTTATACTGTACCTTCATTATTTTTATTATTTTTTATTTCATTAGATTTGATTTACATAAATACGATTAAAAATAAATTATCTTGTTTTGTTTATTAATAATTACTAAATCTATGAAATTCAACCAAATTTTATTACGACAATGGGCTTTTTATAAAATATATTTTAAATAAAACTGCTATATGCATAATCAAAACTATCCATATCTAATTAAGTAATCCATAATGAAAATAAAATTATTTTGTGCATAAAATTTAAAAGTTTAATGTAGAAGGTTAAATAAGTAATAAATATTACTCTACAGATATTACTAAACCGAAACTGCTGCAAAATTAATGTATACATTAATCAAATTAAATTGAACAAACTAATTTTGAAAATGATTCTGGTTAATATGTAAGTAATCCTACATGAAACGTGTAAATCACATGAAAAAACAAATGGCTAAACTAAATAAATACTAGGAATGAGATATAACAATAAGAAATAAATCGCATTTGTAAAAATCTCTATTATCATATAATTAAATAACAGTAAAGTTATAAAATACGATAAGCTCGATAGAAAATAATAAAAAGAAAATCATAACATTCTTGCACAAATCATTATACGAGTCGCTCGCTATGTGCAAGGCATGCATATAGAATACGATAAATATAAATAAAGCAACTGTTGATTACTATTATATATTGTGTGTGCATATGAGTGTGTACGCGTATATTACGTGTGATATATATGCATATGCGTAAACATACACACATATCACACGCGCGCACACACGAAAAAAGCACGAAAATAATCGATCGTTATTTGATGTCAAAAATGTGATTAGAACCGTCAGTTGCAAATTTAAAAATGCCCAATATTATGATGCACAATATTACTAAAAATACATCTAAAACGCATATTAAATCACGGTATAAGATTGTATTGTATAGAGTTGATGTTATTTAACTTAATAAAGAGGATATCGTGCAGCGATAAGTGAGAAAGTACATGAAATTCTGCATTTTATTATTATCCTATGTTTTTAAAAAATCCTTCATTTATAAATACTTAGTATTTTAATTGGATTATCTACAACTTCTTAAAGTAAGTAATATATTAAATCAGTTTTTATATTAAATACCTATTTTACAATAGCAATAGTCTATAAAAAATACAATCTTCTTCATAATTATGGAGCTGAGAAATTTTTCTGTTAGTTAAGTAGTTATTTGATTGATTTCAAACATTCATTCTGAGCAATAAAATTATTTGTGCTCACAGTTTCTATAAGAGTTTCTATAACAAGGTAGTTGTTTATATTATCAACATTAATCTAAAAGAATTTAAAAGTCAAAAATGTAATTTAAATATAAATAATGCACGTTTTTATTTCTTGATAGTTCTGCGTTGACGTGTTTCACAAACGTACTATTTAATAGGCAATCACATATATTATTGATTAATATTTAAAAAAGACGATAATTATCTATAGTCAACCGATGAATTGTTGGTAATGCAATTATAGGAAATATGCAAAAAAATGTTACGTTGGAAAAGTCTACACTTAGTCGTAACGGTTGGCTTTATTTAATGCGCTCTGAACAAGGGTAATCTAGATAAGAGATACGTATATAATAAAGCCGAGATTCTGCGAGATACACTTCTTCGGTCCCGACGCTTTGATCATAAAAAAACCTCGGAAAAGGTAAAAGCGCATCTGGACCATTCTTTTATGCTTGTTTCTTCGCGAAAGTAGATGATTCTTTCTTTATTGTAAATCGCAGTACTTTCATATTTTTTATTGATGACTAGAGGATTTATTTTTGATGGACGACTGAAAGTATAGTCTTTATAATCGTAACCCTCTTGGTGGATTTTTCCTTTTAATTAATTAATTCGTTCATATTTTTCATGTCATTCTACGACATCATGTTGAGAGTTTATGTTCAATCAAAAAAACATTACATTCATTCAAGTAGACTTAATGCTCCTCTTCATCGATCATTGAAGAAGCGAAAATAGCACACATGGATAAAAGTTTAATTTAGCGAGAAAAAAAGTAATTATAAAATCAAGAAGATTAGTGAAGGAGATTTCGTGGAATCACATATGCCGGGAGAGTATTTAAACCGATAAAACTTTAAAGAAGAGGAGGGGACTTAAGAAATCAACGCTGTGATGCCCTTGTTCTCTCTCTCTCTCTCTCTCTCTGTTTCTTTCTCTTTCGTGCTAGACTCGATTGAGAATTTTGCTCTTTTTCTCTTATTTCTTAAATCCCCAGCCAGGCGGAATAAGAACAGTCGACGCATGTTCATCGATCTGTTATAATTTCGTTCTATTAGCTTAGATCAGGGCTGAGTACCACTGCACCAAACCCTACAGAGATTTAACTTGATTGTAAAGTTAAGCTCCATTTCTTGTTGCTAAAATCAAACAATGAGAGAACTCTATATGTACATGCTAGACGCGATATGTATTGGAATGCTTACACTCCACTCTTCCCTCTACCTTTATCATCGCTTTTGTCTGCATCGTGTAAGTCATGCTTCCCTTCTCTTTCTTTCTTTACTTTTTGTTTCCATTTTTTAAAGGACATCTTTATTAAATAATCTTATTCGAACATGATATTTATAATCTACTTTTATTAAAGTTCGAAACTAACAAGTACATCAATACTAATTTTCACTTAAATTTTAAGGTATGTATACAGGTATATAATATATATGTATATAATATATACATAGATACATGTAGTTATAAATTTAAATATTAACAAATTCATTTATAGATTTAAATCTCTAAATTTATCATCCTTCTGTAAAGAATTATTTTTTCTAATTAAATAACGTAATATCTTTCTATCTTTATTTCAAAATCTTTAATAGAATCATCTTTCTATCTTATTGTCTCATCTATAGGATAAAATATTGACAGTTACTGGACAGCACACGATTCAGAGATTGAACGTGTGAAACCAAAGTTCATATTGTTAACTTTTACAGAAATTTATTTTTGAAAAATTTTAAAGACTACTGAACTATCGTTCAATAAAATATATAGTACAGTAAAATATAGTTACATACATTTGTATATTACATGATTTAATAATTTTTCTAAATGACCATATGCAAAGAATATTACTCTAAGGTATTGGAAAAAATATATATCAAAAGTATAGCAAAAATCACCTTCGGTTAACACTTATATATTTTTATGATGATTTTTTTTAAAGAATTGAGCTAATTTTTAAAATAAAATAAATTTGAATTTCGCAATTACTTGATTATAGTAATAGGCCTCAAAACTAAAACTAAAAAACTAATTTTTATAAAAAAAAATATAGCCGACGTGCAGAAAAAAGAGATTGCAAATAAAAAAAGAGTAAAAGGCATAGATCTCAAACGTAGTCTTTTTAGCACTAGAGATTTTTATGTTTAAAATTAAAATATAAATAAGATGGATTACAACTCATTAAGCTATTTACCTATTCGGATGATCTTGAATAACAAGTCGTCTATCTTAATAGTGCAAGCATTATCCGCCACACCACTTTTATCCCATACCTTTTTACCTATCTATATTATCTATATATATATATATATTATACTATCCAGTACCTTTTTAACGCACAATAGCAATTTTTAAAGAAGGTCATTTTTTAAGTTTAAAAAAGCTGATGTATTTACAGACGGCCTTCAATGCATTATCTTTGCATTTCCTTAGATTTATGACTACTAACTTTTATAACAACTAATAATCACACCAATTTTTCAAAAATATGCATAAATAACAATGACAGTAAATTCTGACCCCAAGTTATTACTAATTTATTCTCCAACCTTTTTCCTCATTTCTATTTATGTTAAACCTTATTATTTAATTTTTCACAATATTGACTATTTGTTTACAAAATATTTATGCACAGTTAGTTCTTAATAATATCTATGAAATAAAATAATAAAGTACTTTAGAGTTTTCAATAAAGTATTTTATTGAAAAAAATCCACTCATGATAAAAAAAATGCGACATGCATGTGCTTATTATTTAATTTCCATTTTTAATTGATAGTGAATTTATTGCAGTTATTACTTGTCCATAATATTGAAACAACTCTATCCTTTACTTCTCATATTTGGGCGATACTGGGAATGAGTTAAAGCATTCGTATTTTTGATTCAGTCTTTTCACTTTCAGGAGATCCTAAATTACTTAAACATTAGTGATTTTTTTGTTTTTTTTATTTATTTTTACTTTTAAATTACTTAAACATTAGTGATTTTTTTGTTTTATGAGATTGCGCACTTGATCCGTATTTTAGGATTTATTATTATTTATTAAATTAGGAAGCTAATAATTACGAATTCTTTCAATTGTAAGTAGAAAAAAGTTAGAAACGTATTTTTATTTTAAATATTTATTTTTATAAAAAAAGCACAGAAATATAACATGAAAAAGTATGCAATAATAGTGTATTGTTGATATTATATATAAATTATTGATACATTTCTAAAGGCAGTATATTCAGATGCAGTATTTTTTGTAATCATTTTTTAATTTAGTTTAAGTTAATGGCATGAAAATTATTTTTGAATATATTGATATATTGTGTATATTTGTATTAACTATTTTGATGTCACTTATTTATTTTATTTTTATAATCCAAGTTATTTTTAAAAAATTATGATTTGGAATTTTTTAAAATTTTTACTATTATAAGAAAAATAATTTGAATGGAAAATTATAATATAATTATATACAAATATTTATATTATATTTTATATTTTCTTGTATATAATTTTATACAAATATTTATATTTATGTACAAAATATTAACTAAATTGATAAAAAGTAGATTGAAATGACTGAAAAAAAGTACTTTTTGCGTAGAAGCACATTTTTTCCCGCATATAAATTTTTTGTTTTTGAAATGGTTTTGGTATTAGAAAGAAATACATTTTAAAGTAATTCAAGTTTTTCTTATGATTCCTGATAAAAATTTAGTCTGAAAAAATTTCAATTAAATCAAGAAGAAATATCTCCTTAGCATTCATATATATCTGATACACAGAAGTCATCCAAGGAAAACAATATGTTTGCAGTCAATAATGCAGGTCATAAGCTATAATTTATTTACAGAATGTCAAAAAATAATTCCATAAAATAGAAGGAAGAAAAGCTTGTCGTGATCGTGGTAATGTAGTCAGATTATTTTATCAAAATTAGTTAGTCTTTAGGGAGATAAAAATTTCTGCATTAGTACAGAATAAGATACCAAGTTATGCATATATATTTGTGCACCAAAGATTTTTCCAGAAAGTTGGGGATAAATGTTTAATATATAAAAGCCAAGGAAGTTGAGACCAGTAAAAATATCATGAAAAAAGTAACAGAAAAAGGAGGCGTTTTTAGATTACGAGGTGGAGAATTTGGTATCACGATCTCGTTCTTGAACTTCTCCAGGGACGGAATTTCAATGTCACAAATTAGTTTGTCCATTACAGCGCTTGGAACAATCACATGTTCTGATCTTTCTGTTAGGATTTTCTACTTCCTCCCACACTCTTTTACTTGTCATACAACGTCCTTTTCCCTCCTTATTCTTACAATTATTTTTTACATTTTTTTTTAATTAGCTCAACCCTTATCTTAGGCTCCATCTACTTAACACCAAGACTCAAACTTGCTTTATTTTTGTTTGTAAAATAGGGCACTTACTCTTTCATGCCGAATTCATATATATATATATATATATATATATTATATAGATGTAAGTCAATTAGATAACTGAAAATCCTGCATAGTGTTAAGAGAATCAAGTAAAACATATGTATCTTTAACCAATCTTTAATAATCTCTATTTATTAGTGTAATGCACGAAGTAAAAATATTAACTTTTCAAAAAATTGTATCTCTAAACCTTTAACCCGTCTACTTTTTATCTTTAGTAGCTTCGTCTATGCAATATGAATTAAACAATGTAAATAAATAATCGAAACATTACATAAAATTAAAAAGTTTGGCTTTTTCAGAAGTAGACATTTTGTTCAAGACGAACAGTTTAGCAGCTGGACATTAACAAATTATAACGTATTATAATATTTTGGTAGTAGATTACTTTCCGTCTCCCTTCCATCTTTCACTGTATATCCATTCCTCTTCTATTTCTTTAATAGTGAGCTGACAAGGAGTTGTTTTCATACTTCCTTTTATGATACTGTAATCTTTATACATATAATTGTTTTCACTTCTTATGTACTAGTCTGAACGTCAATTAATAATTGATGAATAATAAAATTTATCCTTGTATTAAAATCTTCAGTTATCCTTTAATTAAAAGAAATGAATGTGATCATAATGAAATAATTGATTACTGATTCATATGTTCATGGTTTATAAATTAATGAAATATGTGATTTTATAATTTTCAATCGTTGATTATCTCTTTCTTTTTTTGTTCTATCGCATTCTTCATTCTCTTTTTTTTAAGAACTCATATTGAATACAGTTTTTTAAGTCATTTTACTTCTAAATAGCATAATAAATCATTAGATATAGTATGTTCTTAAACTATTTTATTTTCTTATATATACTAATATCATTAACAAAATTATAAAATTAAATTTAAAATTGAATATTCCTAAATGTAAACTGAAAAGATATACAATTATTAATATCTACATTATTGTGTTATAAAAATTTCAATTGTGAATTACAAATTTAATACAGATAAACTTGCTAAACCCAATAAATAATGCACCATTAAAATTAATTATTTTATATTTTTATTTATATTTAAAATATATTAATAATAATAATATATAATGAAAATTAAAAAGAAGAAAATAAATATATAAATTCGAAATTTTTAATTAAGTTTTTAAGATGAAAATATTTTAAAAATAAATTAATTTAAAATGTATTTATAATTTAATTTATTTTAAAATAGAAAAAGACGAAAAACTGTGGATTGTTATGTTTAATTTGTATTACTACTTCTTCATTATATCTACCAACAAATACTTATGTATCGTGTTGTAAAAAATCTGCTTTGCTTCTACAAAGGCAGCAATATCTTATCATTATTTTTGCTGTAGTATAACAACCGCTGATTTATACCCGCTGGCATTTGTAATATTATTACTTCATTTTCTTAACATTACATATGATTATTACCTGTTTTGTTTTCTTCGAGTCTGAAAATACTAGCGATTTGGTTCACTTGTTCGGCAAAAGAATTTTTCAAACGTAGTTTTAAATTATGGTTATAAAATAGTTCTTGTTCATTCCCTTTAAATGTACTTAGTTTATTAAACATTCTTATAACGTAAATATATAATTTCAACGCTCGAAAAATATTGTTAGATTTGAATAAATTCTAATAGTCAATATAAATTAAATTAGTATGACTTTACCTCATAAATAGATCGTAGTTAAGTAGCGCTAGGTCGAAAGGCCTCGCTCTCGATGTTAAACAAAGTCGGAGTCTCAGAGGGATGTACCGCGAGGAAGCAAAACGCGAAATGAGTCGATCCCATCTCAAGAAACGATCCCTCCGGTGTACAGAGAGGTAATTTGAAACCAACCTTCTACCTTTTCCTTCTCTTCTTCTTTTTATTCAAGGTACAACACGAGTATATTATGCACAAGCAACAATGGAGCAACGGCAGCCGTCGTACGTGCTAAGGGCCGATAAGCTGCAGCCCACACTTGTATTGACGAAAGAGCCCTTTCAAATCTTCGGGGTTCCAATAGAACGAATACTTTCAGTTGGTTTCCTGTAAATTATAATGAAATAAAAAAAATTATTACTTTCTTGAAAAATATACAATTTAACTGATATATTCAGAGAAGATAAAGAACTAAATCTATTACTTTAATAATTATAGCTATTGTTTTTATTCCAATGATTTTATTTCAATCAAAATTTAATCTAATTTCTTCAAAGTCAAACAGAATTTACTTATAACAGAATGTTTTGAAAATATATTTCTTTAGTTTCATGAAGTAAAAATTTTAGCTAAATTTAAGAAAGGATTTCATTTCGCCATTTCATTTAATTACCAAAAAGCATAAATTTTCATTATTCATATATTTATATTTATATAATAATAAGAATAAAGTACACATTATAATTATTGGTTTGTTAAGCATAAAATGGCGTTGTCATTATTATATTAAAAAGAAAAGAATTAATTATTAATTCTAATCAATCAAATCTATTTAAATCAATCAAATATATTTAAATCAATTAAATCTATTTAAATCCATTAAATCTATTTAAATCAATTAAATATATTTAAATCCATTAAATCTATTGAAATCAATTAAATCTATTTAAATTAAAATTCTTTATAAGCTTTGTTCTTTATTGAATTGTATATAGATAAAATTTTAATAGATATTGGTTGTGTTCTTATATTAAAAAATGGTTTTTAGATTTTTTTGATATTTTGATACAACATGATAGTTGTTAAAGATAAATTATGTAAATTAAATTATGTATATCTTAAAATTTATTTGTGTTTGAACATTAAATTTGCTTGATAGTTACGGTCACCTCGGATATGCAATATAGTATGAATTCTGGTTCATTTTTACTGTGCTTAATTATATTGACTTTATAGTTTTTTTATTAAATTTTTAATTTTGTAATTTAAATGATTGAAATAAACGTATTTTTATGCACGTCATCTAACGGATGCATGACTTCTGTCCAAAATAAAACTTCTTTTTTAATTTAAATATAAACATTATCATAATATATAATACTTTAAAAAATATACGAATGTTTATTTAAAAAAAAACATTTAAAATATAAAACTTATATATAAAATATAAAATATAAAAATTAAATTTAAGATAAAAATGAATGTTTTTAAAAAATTATAAAAATAATTTTGTGGATTTTCTTATGATATTCTGAAAAGGTGATACAATGATAATATTATTTTAAACAGATACACTTATATTTTTTTATGTACTCTAAAAATGAATGAACGATTATATTTTATTCTATATATAAAAAGAAAAGGCTTAAAAGAAAACGATGAAAGAGGAAGTAAAAGAAGAATTCTGAGAAACCAGGAGATAGAGATAAATAGATAGATAGATATATGATAGATGATGAATAGAGATAGAGAGATAGATGAAATAAATAAATAAATATATATATAGATAGATAGATAGATAGACAGATAGATAGATAGAGAAAGAGAGAGAGAGAGAGAGAGAGAGAGAGAGAAAGGTGTTAATGGTAGAAAAAAAAATGAAGAATAGTTTTTAATTATCTCTCTCACTTATTTTTTTACTTTTATTTAGTTGTATTAGTTTTTTAATTGTATCCGATTTTTTATTATTATAATTTTATTTTTATATTATCGTATTATTTTTTAATAAGTTCCTTGAAGATTTTCGACTTTTTATTTTTAATATATAACTATTCGCTCTCCCTTCCTAATTAAATTGATTTATTTTTTACATACAATTATAGTATCTAAAAATTTTATAATTCAAATATGTTATTTCTAAAAAATTTCAATTGAATGAAAGAATATTGTTTAAAAATGGTTTTCATTACATTAGCAGATTACAAAAATAAATTACTTTTTTTATTATAGCTTACGTCTTTAGTTCCAGAGTTTGATTCGCAAATGTTTCAATTACTTTTATTTACATTTTAATTAGGTTTTGATGGAATTTTTTACAATTTTAAGGATTTTTGAGGATACAATATTAAGGAGACTTAGAGTATCTATTGCGTAACATTAATTTATTATAATAAGATCTCAAGAGTTAATAAATTTTTTCATGTATCTATCAAATTTTTAATATGCTTTCAAAAATTTATAATTAGAAATTTTTTAAAATTAAAGATTTTATTATTACAACATTTTTGATATTTTTCATAGTATTTACAAAAATATTAGAGTGCCAATTTAAATATTCAAAATTTATATATATTAAATTTTATCATTTTATGTCTAATTTCATACGCGTTTGTCAACAATAATGCATGTGTCATATATTTATTAATTTAATTTATTTTACTTATTATTTAATTTATATTTATTAATTTAATAATACTTTAAAATTATATACTACAATAACTAATAACCTGCAGAAATTTGATCAAAAACTTGTTACTATAGGCGTACGAAAAACGACTAAATGCATTTGCATTTATCTAGCAATCAAAATTTATTAATAAGAAAATTGGCTCACTTGAATTACCCATTGGGCTGATGCTTTAGCGGACATAAATAATAGAGAGCGTACTTATGGTTGAAGTAATCGATGGGAATTATTTATCCTTTTCTTAATTAAAAATATCCGATTTTTTATATCTATATGTATGAGTGCCTGATATTTATGAATTAAATTCTCGTGCTTCGATGACCGAGATAGTTGTCACCCAGGTCATATGTTGGATTTTGCTAGGGTGACATCCCTGAAAGGGGGAGTGAAACAAGATGTAGAAATGTAGATGTTGTCTAAAGATAAGCCTTCAAAGGTCCTTTGGGATATTTCTTCACCCTCTCGCCCCGCTTGTCTTTCGCAGCTTCTCTCACAAATGTGCACTTAAAAACCTTATATGCTAGAACCAAATACAAGTGCGAGCGTTCGTAGAGAAATCTAATTATTAACACGTACATTACGAATATTTGACGATTTGAGTATGCCTAGTAAAAAGGTTTAACGATAGTTGTTCGCTCGCATGTTCGTATTGTAATACTTTTAATTGATCAAAATAAAGAAATCATATTATCACTTCACTAATCTTCAAAATAAATATTTATATATATCTCATCACATGCGAACTTTTTGCACACTTTTATTGATAATTTCAAATTGTATTGTCTGTATAAACATCGTTTATAGATAAATTTGGTATTCTCACAAATAGCTTGTAAAAAATATTTGCATTTAAAGATAAAGCTAAAAGCACAATCCCTCATTTTAAAAGGTGCGCGCCAATGTTCAACAGTTCCATTACCAGGGTTCCAGTATCCCTCCATCCCAACTTGTCATCCGCTGATCTTTTATTCCGGGCCTGACGCATATGTCGCAGTAAAAAAGTATCGTCCGTTTCACTGTGCCATTGGCTGAATAGGCTCCAATAAGGTACGTTTACCACCCCATTTAGTAGGCACCTCTCACTAGGGGTGTATACGTTGCTGCGGTAACATGGAAGTAATCCCCCTGTGACAAATTATGTGTACTTCCGCTATGGATTACAAGCCTTGCTATTCTTTCTGCGACATTTGTTAATTTTCATAGAAGATAAGTAACTCAATTCTTATTCGCTCAGTATCGCTACTTGCTTCTTTCATACTAACTTCGAGCCTTGTAAGAAATGCTTATTACAATCTTTAGATTATTTACTATTAATCTCTATTATAAAACTTTCAGTTTTATTAATTCGATAAGCAAATATTAGATTTAAAAATTGAATATTATTTATTATAATAGTTACAGCGATGTTTTACTTTTATAATAAACTACATCATAAAATTTCTCTTCCAAGAGGTATTTTATTAATCACTTTAAAGATATTATATTTAATTACTTTAATAAATTTTAATATAGATTAAATATATTTTCTTGTAATTTAGGATATAATTTCATTTTTATTGTTTTCTGTTCAATTATACAAGATAAAATACTTAACTACGTGCTCAACTACTACAGGGATTACAAATTTTCAAAATTAAAACAATAACATGTTAATAAATAAAATATTTTATTAGTTTTAGAAAGATATCCGAAGCTGTCTTGTATACACTATTATCGTAATTTTGTTATAAATATTAATGTATCATATAAATTTTTTAACGACAATTCAAATGAATAATATTTATCTCAGGTCTCTCTTTATATCAGGTCTATCTTTAATGAATAAATTATTTATCTCAGGTCAATATTAACGTCAGAATAGAGGTTTTTAAATCGTATACAAACTTGAAAGTTGTAATATTATACAATAAAAGCTGAGCATTTTATAGCGTACTTATTACATGTATTTTATATATGTACTTATTTTTGATATTTTAAAAATTGAAGTTCTTTTTATGTCACGTTAAATATTAATAGGTAATGAATAATTTATATTTTTGTAACAGTATTTTAAATGTATAAATAAAAAAATTAAAGTTTTTACTATCATTAACTATTAATAATTAATAATTTATATAATCATAGCTTTATTAATAATATATTTTATGTATGTAAAAAAAAATTAAGTATTTGTTAAAAAAATAATAAGTTAATAAAATCACAGAGTATAAATGTTATAAATTAATCTGTTAAATGAATAATTTAAGACATTTTTTAGAGTACGTATTATTAAATGTATTTAATGCTCATCTATTCTTCTGCTTACTTATTCACTTTATTTCAAATCATACACACATTTCATGTATTAATTAATGTATTAATAACCAGATAATTGGTTCGAAAAATATCTTATAAAAATTGTGAATAAACTGGTACATATCTATTTAGGTGTCCTATTAAAGCTCAAAATATGTAACTTTGAATGCCTTAATTAAAAAAAGAAAGCCTTTAAGTAGAAGCAACAGATGAATAAAAAGATTGAAGAGAAAAGTAATGGAAAAGAAAAATAAGTTACATACAGAATATGAAAAAAAATCAATAAGTTTAACCATTGCTTATGAAAAGACAAATATACAAGACAAATTCTTATTTATATATTTTTAAAAATTTTTACTTATATTTTAAAGGAAATAATTATTATATTTAATGAAATTTCCTTTTATAAAAAATGACTCTTAGTTACTTAAATCAAAGATAAAGACATTTTTTCTATAGACAAGATATCAAAGAAATGGCAAACGCGATTTCATCAAGTTTATAAACTTAAGTTAGGTTAACATAGATTAGTTCATTAATTTAATTATTAGAATTTAGTTCATTAACATTAATTATTAGAAATTAAGACATATACTTGGAGATAATTTTCATCGATTTTTCAGAAAGCATAAGCACAACAGGAAGTGTATTCCATAATTGTACTTTATCCTCAGTAGCACATGTACATCAGTTGGCCATAGGACTATTTCATATGGATTCGTTATTCACTGTAAGAAATCAAAAACCATATAATTACACAACGATACATGATGGTTTTGTTATGTTTGCACAACAATGCTAGAAAATAAATGTTTGAATACAGTGGCACTTTTCTGTTGTTACTCCAGAATTCAATTATATATTGTTGGACGAAACTATATTCAGTAGAAGTAATAGATCGTTAGCGAAGGAGTTATGTAAAGTATTTATGTTTTGTCGAATCTTTTACAATCGGCTTTTCCGATATTTAAATAAAAAACACTAGTTATACAGAGAAATTATTTTGGGTTCTTCAGCTCATTTATAAAGTAATTATTTTTTATTATTATAAATAGCATTTATTTAAAAATGTAGATGATTTATTAACTTTCATAATCATAATCATAGAAGTCGACGTTAACGAATAACTATAAATTTTAATTATAGATATCAATTTAATGTTGCGTTTACGAAATTTAAATAAGAATAAAAGATATTTTTATCGTTTTTAAATTATAATAGCATAAATCTCAGATAGGAATTCATTATATTATATAATAGCTTAGGATCACACAGGATTTTTGTATTTAATGATCTTATAGAAAATTAGTCTATAATAATTAGTCTATATTTACATAATAATATTTACATAATTAGTCTATTTTACTTTTGACCTTAATAATCGATATTAATTCATCTCTACATCTGTATAAATAAAAAATATTTTTTAATTTAAATTATTTAAATACTAAAATTAAATAAACTATTCTACATTTTCATAAAAATATTTTAATAATGGAAATAATATTATTACTAAATACTCGTTAAAAAGTTGTTAAATCTAATACTAATGATATTAAAAAAAAAATCAATCTCTTTTGAATATATTTTTATAAATATTTTGCTTGATAAATATATGAAATCAATGCCATTCATAAATTTACAATTTTTTTTATATTATATAATAATTCAATATATTAATGTCATTAAATTACTAATATTCTATTAGATTAATATGTATAGAGTAATTTATTGAATAAAAGGTGTTATCATTAATTAACTTAAACTACGATTTATTAATGTTTATTATAATACGTATCATAAAATATTTACATATTTATTAATTAAAGTAAGTATATAAATTAGCTACAAAAATTATTTTATTGCATGTGTAAGAAAATTAAAAGCATTGAAAATGTATTTAAATGCTAATAAATACAAAAATATGAAATATTAAAAATTTTAATTTGTTTATGAGTTAAAGTATCAAAACAAATGTATAGAATTCTCACGGTGAAATTACAATTGGAGTCAACTCATTTAAATAATTCAGTGGGCTGCTTATGTTACTTAGTATTTATCCGCTGACATATTATGTAAGAGTCTCGGTCCCTCAATTCGCGACTGGCTTCATCGAGTTCTTCATTGAAATATTGTGTTTTTAATTCTGCTTCATAAATTTATTTCACAGCATAATTCGTAATCAACTTTTATAAGTCTTAATTTGACTATGACCAAGTTTATCAAACCACTTTCCTGTGCTTGTTTATATCAACGAAAAATTATACTATTATCTATAAATTCATGGAAATTAAAGTAATGAGGCTACATAACCATTAATATGCAATATTCTGTTGTTCACTACCATTTTTTATAAATATTATTGTGAATTAACAATACCTAATATTTTATCGAATTATATTACAAGATTCAAAGGTGATTTCAAAAAAATTGTATTTCGATTAAAATTGTGAATACTAGCTCAAATGAAAATCGCTGGATGTAATTTAATAAACTTGTCTAGAATGAAGATTAAGCAAAAATTTGCAATACCGTTGATTGAGAACTTCAGTAAATGCTATCGATTAGTCGCCATTCCAATTTTCTATAATTTAGGCAATCAAACAAGGAATCAACGATTCTAGGTGATTTTAGGTGAAGGATACAGGCAAGTTTAAAGGAACAAAAATAGCAGTTGATTCTTCGTTACATTAACAGCAGCATTTGTGAGGCGTCTTCGTATGTGCGAGGCTTTACGCGGCTGTCAATTGTGATCAATTAGAGAGGAGACTGACGGCTCATCCGCTTTATTCACGCAAAGAATGAGCAACCATTGACGCTTTAAATATCTTTTAAATTTATTCGCGAATCAACCCCTGCACTTCCTCCCGAGTCGCTCTTTATTGCCTCGTTTTTTCGGCGGTAGAAAACAAATCGGAAATCAACTTTATTAAGCGCACAAAAGTCAAATTTCCTTGTTATCGCTTACAAATACTTACATCTTATTTCTCTTTTGATCAAATAATATTAAAATACTTATTTTAGAAAAATGAAAAATGTTAAAATGCTTATATTCGAGAAGCGAAGTATTTCTTTCCATTTTGTTCATTTGATTAGTCAATTTGAGACAACTGCATTTATGAAACTCTTAAATTTTTTCATTTCAATATAATCTGTTACTAATATAAATTAAATTTTTGTTTCTACTAAGATGTCAGTAATTAATAGATATTTATACTTATATAATTATTAATTTTCATTATTAAATATTAAAATTGAATTTATTATTAAGTCAATTTAATTAAGACAGTGATTTTTAAAATCTATTATCGTTAATTATTCTTTATTAATTGTATGGGGTATATAAATAATTAAATGATAGCAATGACATTAATTAAAACAATTAAAAAAAATGAACTTTTAATGTAATATAACTGTTACTATTATCAAGTTAAACATCAACTTATATACAAGCTGATACACTATATTTTTATATTTTAATCTGTATTTACTAAATATTTCTAGAAGCATAGTTGGGTCAAACATGAGCAAAGAGTAACAATTATATATCTCCTATGAAGTCTCTTTTAAGAGCATACTGTCTTGCACTCATCTGTTGCACTTTTTAAGTGCAAAATCGTTAATTTTTAAAGGTAATGATAAAAGCTACAGTTTATATCGCAACAAACAGTCAAAAGTCGCCTGGACAGCAAAAACTCTTGCTTCTTAGTGTCTATATTATATTTATATTATATATATTATATCATTTGTGTATTATTAATTATAAGAATTAAATAATGATATTAAGCAATAAATAATTTAAAAATATCGATAATAAATTAATTTCTTGCTATTATTCTAAATTAAACTATATCAACTTAAAGAAATCATCTATAATGCGAATTTACTTAGAAATATTTATATATTTACCAAAAATGTTTAAATTAGATATTATTATAAAGTTTAAATAATTTAATATCGTCATAATTCATTATTGAAATAATAAAAATACCTACATGATTTACCAATTTTATTTATAACAATACAGTAGTAATCTGTAAAAAATGAAACCTTATAATATTCATTTGATGTCGTCTTACGGATACATCTTTAGTAGACAAATTTTATCTATTAAATCCGTTATAAAAGAAACATATTGAAAGCGAAAAACATCAGGCAACATTTTTTTTCTAATAATGATCTTGCTTTATAAAATAAATGGATATATCATTGGCTCTTACGAAATTGGTTGGTGCGTATGATTCAAGTTTAACTTACAAGGCGTAAAACTCGAAGATGATCCCGACTACCCATTAATAATCAACCGCAGGTAATTGTACAGACGAATCCTATTGGTAACACTTCACTTTTTTCTATAATAGCCACAATCATACTGTTTCTTAGAACACATTTTTGTCTATTCGTCTGGTTAACATTTTTTTCATCCCATCCTTTCTAACGGTTTCATAACACGGATGCACACACTAATGTTTCCAATATTCTTGAATCCCAAACCTATTTTTAACTAGTCTTGAATTATCCACGAAAACCATCTGTTATGTGAATTCTTCCAAAGGATCGATCAATTGAAATGTGCTAATCAGATATTCGAATCTATAGGCACAAAACGCGTCTATATTAATAGATTTTAAATATTATAAAATTGCGTACACGAGCTGTTGTCTTTATAACCGTACATAGGATATAATAAAAAAATTGATGTAGCCTTTCTTTAAAATACTTTTAAAGGTTTCTTAAAGTACTTATTCTAGTATTCTGAAATTAAAGCTTGTTACTATGATTCTTTTCTCAAAAGTTATTATTTTTACTTTACTTACAAGATATTTGAAAATTTAGACTAAAATTCTTGCATATGACAGGTATGCAAATTTATTAATAGATGTCATATATTCAAATTAATAGTATATAATAATTAAAATAATCAATTAAATAATGTTTGTAAAATTATGTAAATATTATGTTTCTACTAGATGATAAAACAATTTACAAAATTAAATACAATATTAAAGAATATAAACAAAGCTTGATATCTTTGAGCGACTTTAAGAGAGTATCAACAATTCACATCGCTTGAATTAGTATTGTTGTACTATAAACTTTTAGAAATATTTTTTATAAAAATCGGTCGTATTTATATATGATGTATTATAAATTATATACGAAGAATATAAAATATTACCCATAGAATATGTACATATCATTTAAAAATATTAGTTAAAAATATTACCTAATAAATTTGGTTGAACTGTATATATATACATTTTGTGTGTGTATATATATATATGTATATAATGTACAGGGGTGATTGAATGAAACCTACGTCCATAATTATAGCACTCTTCGATCGTTTGAATTTACATGATGAAATTATAAGTTAATTGCATAGACAGTATGGTGAGCGGACACGAGAACCCTCTAATCTTTATACATTATTAAACTCAAACGCAAAAAATTAGCAAGATGTTTGTTTTTAAAGTACTTAATCAATATTTGTGTATACTTGATTTACACGTGTTCTCTCGCCTCTGTAATTTTCTAATTACCTAGCGAATAATATTTATCGTTACATTTTTTAATCAGAAAGATATTATCACTATAATTTAGTCTATGGCAATATTGGATTCTATACAATGACTAAAAGCTTATATTTTCAAACATTTGCATTATCGAGATAATAACATTTTTAATCAATTATAACTTTCGAAAACACTTAAACATTATTTAAAAATCAAGTATAAGAGCATCAAAGAAAAATGTATAACTTTTAATTAATATATATAGTAATAGTTGTAACTCATATAAAAATATAAGCTGCTTAATATAAATATTCTTTACAAAAATTATTAAAATGAATTAAATTATTTTGAAGTAATAGAATAAACGACTACTTTAAATATTTTTCTTACATTAAGCATGTGAATTAATGTGCGATAACATAAGTTTGCGAATAAATCAAAAGATTGCTTAATAAATACTTATCTTGGTTAGCATTAATTATAGCTAAGGTATTTTAATAAAGCAAAACAGTTATCAATTTATAAATGTATAAACTAAATATTGGAAAAAACAAATTATTTATCGAGAAACATATTGTCCAATGGCTTTTAATTGAAATGAATGGTTAGTAAAAACATTCGATTACTGGCACATAATTATCCATACACATTAAGTAAGAAGATACGAAAATTTTTTGGGAAATAAATGTGCGAATGTAATTACTTGCGTTTTCTAGAATCCTTTGGCTCGAAAAATTGCAAGGAACGATGAAGCACTGTGTCGATGGCGTGGCTAAAAGGGATTGAACTTCGAACAGGAAACTATTTTACTACTCGAATATTTCGTAGTTCGTTCATAGCCTTCTCTTCACATTGGAAATTAATTATTGTTTTATCGCCTGGCGAGTTCCATGAGGCATGTAGAGGCTAAAATTGCTACGTACATCCGGCTGCTCGACTTTACGAGCGACCCGTTCATCACATTTTGCACGGGAGCGGCTACGGTGCAATAAACGGCTACGACGATAATGACGACTGCAATGATGATAATGGCGGTGACGTGCACATAAAATGAAGTTAGGTCGTTGAAGAGGGAGGAAACAAGCAAATGTGAATGTGCCCGGGAATGCGGTGAATGGGCTCTGTCAAATTAGCAAAGATTTACGGGCCGCCGCGCATTGCCCAATACTCTTTTCTATTAACATCACATTATGCACCCATCAAATTACACGCCTTTCCAGCCTCTTTTCTTCTTCTCATCGCTGACTCTTATCGCTTTTTCTTTTCTTTTAGCTATCTACCTATCTCTCTCTCTCTCACCTCTATGCACACGCATTCCTACACTTGAATATTATATATACGAGCGCTTGTGTAATAGATTGACGTATAGCACGCTCTTCGAAATTTTAAGTCTCGAATAGTTAAGATGATATTAAAATGATCACTTTTATTAGACTAATTTTTTTAGATAATTATTTAATTTAGATGATATATATATTACTATTAAAGCAATTACACCCAAATAATTTGTCTTGTTAATTTAATAGTAATAATGTTCTGCAATATTTCAGTAAATAAATTGAAACTAAAATTAAAGAATTTTCAATAGAGTAATATTAGTATTAAGTAGAAAATATATGTATAAAAATTTGCTCGTCTGGAAATCATTTGCTCTTAAATATATTTTTTAATAAATATAATTTCCTTTACTTTTTATTAAATTAATTTATTTTTTATTAAAAAAAATTTTGATTATAAAAATTCTAGTGCATTTAATTTTTTTTTAATTTCAATAAAACTATTAATTATCTTTAATTTACTTAATATTTTTTATAAAATAATATTATTTGTAATGGATATATTTTATATAAACTGACGAACTTTGATAAAATGATCTTCAATTTTAGTAAAAATGTCAAAAACGTGCTACGAACTTCCATCAAACAAGATTTTGTAGATATGACTCTTCTTTTTCTCGTGGTGAAGCCTCGGAAAAGCCAGAACCCTGGGTCAGTTTTGGGATCCAGGCCGCAAGAAGGGCAGGAGGCAAAGACGCAAAGAACAACGAGTATCGCATTACAGCGCAACCACAGGGGTATGTCGGGACTACCGGGAGAACATGAGCGGTGGAGCCGAAGGCATGGAACGACGATTTCCTTCACGCTTCACGAAGCAAATCGACGTAGTTCTCATTCTCGTGAGTCTCGTATTCCGCGACTGCGTTTTCCTGTGCCTTGCCTATACCGACAGGCTGCGGATGAGCTGCTCATAAGAAAAATCCGAGCCAAACATTCTCGCGAATAGCTATCCGGAATTGTGAATGTCAAAGACGTTATGTACAAATGTCGTTGTTATTATTCCGAGCTCAGATCTCTTTAAATGATATTTATTGTGGCTATTAAGTTTGTTCTAAGCTTAATATTTGTAATCTCACTTTACTTCTATTAATTATTATATTTTGCATAAACTTTACATTAATATCCATTCTAAGTTTTTATCGTATAATCTGCCACTTTTATAGGTTTCCTTGCTTTTTCCACGTAATATTACACTTAGATTAAAAAAAAAAGATTAATAAGTTTATAAAATATGGAACCGTATCAATTATTTATGAATACCTGAATAATTTAAGTAATAATTATGTTTTATTTATTTTTTATAATAATTATTTTTTAAATAAAAAATACTAAAAAATAAAAATTTTCTTCCATAATTTCATTACTTATTATATAATTATACTACTTATAATTAAAAATAATGATTTATTGTAAACATTTTTTAATATCTATATTACTATATCTTTTTCCTATTTTTTTTATAAACTATGAGGTTTTATGAATTTCCATTAGAAATAAGAAATACTTTTTTATATTAAAAATTTACAATTTATATTTATATTTTAAAATAAAAACGTGATATACATTTTTAAATTAAGAAAAAACTATTAAAATTAAAAACTAAAATATTTTCACATTTAAATATTTACAGTTTACTTTTAAACTGTATTTGTTTTTATAATGTATATATTGTAGTACTAATAATTTTATTAGAAATATTTTTGTTGTTTGTAAATCAACAACAAGCATTATACTCTATGAAAATACAGTTTATTGTATATATGCATTTTTATATTAATCTTAAAAGTGAGTAAAATAAAAAATATAAAAGCATTCATCTATTTACTTATGAAAATAGGAAATTGAAAACATTTTTATTAAAACATAATTGTAATTTAATATAAAGTTTATTGGTAAATGTTACTTCAATGCTAAATAAAAAATGCATTTTTTTATTTAAATTTAAGTTTTTTAAATTTAAATTATAAAACTTTCATTAACTCTGAAATTTCTTATACGGCATTAAAAGTATTATAATAAAAAATAAGGATCACTTATCAATAAATAAAAATGATTGAGTTTATATACCAAAACTAGAAGAGAAATTTTATATCAAAGTTCTACAGCATAACTTTTTTTAAAAACGATGGAAAAAATACAAAAAGTCTATAAATTTTTGCCCATCTTTAAAGTATAATTTGATTAACATATATATGAAGAGTTTATGTGCGCATAATAACATTTATTAGGAACAAAATACAATATAAAATTTAAATTAAATGAAAATTATGACATTTATTTATTGTACGCCTAATATATATTACAATTTATGCCTTTAAACTCAGACGAAATGCATATTGAATAAAATATTTAATACTTAAAATGAAAAGTACGGTTACTTACATGAAATTACTGCAAAAGTCTAGAATTTAATAAAAAAAGATATATATCAATTGCGAATAAATTATAATTTTTCGTTACAATTTCAAATATATTAAATGTATGCAAAAAGTATGTGTACACCTGTTAAAGAGGTAACAAATGAGGCTGCACTATCAGTGTCGTATGAAAAAAATAATAAAACAAAATTCAAGGGCAAGGCGGAGTGACAGGCGTAAAAAACGACAGGATGGTGTGGAAAGAGGGGATGAAGTACGGTAAGGGCGTCTCAGAGAGAAGGTAGCTTCTGGCTCATTGGATAAGCGAATAAATTCATTGCGACGTCCTTGTGGACAAGAGGTTCGCGCACGCGCACATACGTATATACTTCAAGCTCACCGAGCATCTCCCTTCATCCCTCAGACGCGTTTTTATCTTCGACATCGGTCAAGCTTCTTTTTTAACGGGTGACCGATTACCCGTTGTTGCGTCCAAAACAAGAGAAAAAAAGAGAGTATCCGTTGTATTACTACTATGCGTGTATGTGCGTGTGCGCTCTAAATAGAAGGACAAGGATCAAATCCGACATACGCACACCTTCGAAAAATCGACAAAAAAAAAGGGAGGAAAAAATAATGTATCCGAGACTGCCAACATTTATTCATTTATCGAGATTCGGGAGTAGATTTATTCTTTTCTCCCCCGCTGTTGAATCGGATATTTATGGTTCCTCGATAGCGAGCTACTGAGATCATTTACGAAGAAGCTGATATAATGCGAGTTCACTTTTCAATTAAATAGTTTAATTATTCGAATTTATAGAACTGCTGTAAGTTTCACGTTACTTTATTCGATAGTTAGACAGAAATATACAAATGAAAAATAAACTTGATAAAACACTGAACACATCTCTACTTCAATACTGTTCTTATCAAGGAATATATGAAAAAATGCTTAAGAGGCATTCATAATGATAACGTTTATTCTCAGTAATAAAATAATTCTCAAGAATTTGAGTTACTAGCTTTTGGGCATTATCGTTGAATGTAAAAGGGTTGATATCTTTTACTTGATAGTCCAGATGTGGATGTGAAATAGTAAATATTAAAAGTAAGAAGTAGAGAAATGGAGAGAAAAACGAGTCATTTTAATTGTGATGAGCCGAAGAACGTAGATAAATATTAAGCGACAAGGCTAGACCTAGAGATAAATAGATAGGTGAAGAAGAGACGGTAAAGAAAGCTGAGAAACACAATATAAAAAGACAAGGATACAGCACGTGTACCAGAGAGAAAGAAAAGACAGAGCTCGTGTTTCCGCTCAAGCGAGCAACAATGCCCGCAGACAAATGAGCATCCCGCCTTCATTGTTCTTTCTATTGTCGCTTTCTGCGACAGCAGTGTAGCAACCTCGTAAACCTCTCCATCTTTCTTCTCCTTAATGCTTTTTATCCCTACTCGCTTTCTTAATTTTATTATTTTAATGCATCTCTGATCTCTATATTTTTTCACCGTATCTTTTATAGATTCTGCATTTCTCCAACTTTACTATTTTTCCTGTCTGTATATTACTTATTCCACCCTACCTTTTTCATTTTCTCTTATTCTATACATTACTTTTTTAAAATGTTTTCTATCTTCTGCAATGAAATTAAAATGTTATTAATAAATAATCAAAAAATTCAGAGTTTTTGATTTGTTTTATGTTTTTAATTAATTTAGTATTTATTTAAATACAATTACTTTAAGATTTAATAATTTCTTGTTACGTATTTCGAAATAATCATAATGTCTTGTACTATATGTAAATAAACACTAGAAATTTCTGTAGTATAAACATTCATGCTGTTCTAGCATAATTTTAATTTCATATATGCATATTAATTTAACTTATATTTATAAAAGAAAAAAATAACATATAAATATAAAAAAGTGTTTTTTTAACATCGAAGCAAGAGGCACCCTATTATGAATTGCAGCCATTTTATAATCTAGTAATAGTAATTATTAAAGTTATATCATTCAACTTACCGAGCGAAATGTTCAAATTATAATCTTTACAAAGTCCTCAACTTTTGTGTATTCAATAGAATTCTCAATCAACAAAATAATTCACTACGTTTGATCTCTCTGTTGTATACACTGGTCTCATTTAGCTTCCATCAACGTACAATAGTGACCATCGTCCGTGGCACTCATTATCAAAGAAGCATTTGAGAATCAACTTCAATCTGATATGAGGATCTCAATTTTTTTGCCTATAAGTAAAAAGATATGGTTATCATATTTCCTACTGTCTCTAAATTTCGGATTACTGCTACGATTAACTATTAACGAATTCGCATCCAATCATTAAAAAGTAAATTGGTACTGAACGGAGAATTCCATAGTCTTTTTTGTTCAGACAAGCATTTTACTCCATTTTTCTTTTATTTTTCAAATTATTTTCACGTTTAATTTAATTTAAAAATGTAAATATTTTTACATTAGATGGTGATAATTGTATCTAATGAAAATTCATTTTAGAAGTTATGTGAGATGAGAAGTAATTTGGTTTACAATATCCTAGCCAGTCTTTTTACACACATATTTTAAAGTCCAACTATTAATAAAAAAATATTATGGGTATTAAACTATTCACTCATCCGACTTCAGACTAAATATTTTTTAAAATTTTAAGTTATCCATTCTATCTAACTTCGTTACGTTATGAAAATAATTTAATTAATAATTTTCTTGCTTTTGTTTATACCACAATATAATTAATTATAACCTTCATATCTGAATATGAAGTTACTATAAACTCTTACAATAAAAAAAAAACAAAATGTTATAACTGTATATTATTATAATTGTTATTGTTCGCGATTCCGACAGAATCTCGAGTCGTCATTTAATAATATTTGTTGGCCTGGCAACAAGGTTCTCCCTCCATCGTCTCGGTCTTCACCCCTTTTACCCCTTAAGAATAAAAAATAAAGACCTAAAAGAACGCGAAATTCCTTGCCTTTGTATCTCAGCTACGTAGAGAAATTCGTTAGGCCCCCCACCATACATTATCAGTGGCCTATCTAGCCCTTTGGCTATAAAATAAGACCGCAAGCTCGCGGCACCGAGAAGTTACTCCAATTGCTCTACGTCTTCCGGTCCATCGCGGAAAGGTCTCCAGCGCACGAAGTGGTCATACATCCGAGCAATTCAATCGCCCACGTCTGGATTCATATCATCAGAAGCTTCGTCCAGACGGTGAGCAAGCTACTTGCCCGCGGTTGCATCCTTCCCATCCTGGATAAAGCTCCCAGGTGGAGCGCAGAAGAGAACCCAGCATTAAGAGGCAGGTAGCAACCCGGTTCAAATCATCGCGGAATACATGCTTGATCGAGCCCTGCGTCCCTCCTCTCAACACCCGTTTATATAGAATTTATTCTCACGCGACGGCTCATCAACGCGCAAAACATGTATTCCGGAGCCCGATGATTGATAACCACTGTACGACGACTCGGCGATCGGGCTAAGCGCCGTTTATTAGATCATCGCCGCCATTATATTTCGGATATTAAAGACAATGCGTAGTCTAGTGCAACAGTGCGGGATAACATAAACATATATACAATCGCATCTCGCGTAACGTGTAAGTGCGGCTCTTCGCATTTGTACCGACAATAGTATTATTAATTATATACATAACTGCGTGCGTTTTCTATCATTATTATAAATTCAATAAATATCAATTTGGTTCTGCATTACCCAGACCACATTAATTTACGATATTTTCACCCTGCTATCTCAATCCTTCCACTATCTGAATTTCACACTCGGGGTTTAACGCCCGAACAGTTATTATTATTAAAGTAAATGTATTGTAATTATTTGTTTATTAAAAAAATTAAGATATAGTATTTTATTAATTGTTTACTTGAAGTATTTTCATCCTTCTATTTTAATATAAAGAGTATAAAAAAAAAAATTGATAAATGATCTCAATCTTCATCTCAGTAAATATATCATTGTATTTTAGGTATGAGAAAAATGTATGAGTATTATAAATATTATTATTTGTAAGTATTATAGAAATATATATTTGAAATTGCCATGAATATAAATATTATCTAAATTACTTTAGAATTGAAAAAGAATAGAAATTTACTTTAGAATTTTATATAAATGTAAAATATCACTAAATCCTCAAATCTAGAATTTCATATTTTGATTTTCGTAACTTATAATTTCACAATATTTAAAGTGTGCATGAATATACCATCACTCACGTACAGCTATGAAAAGTACTTCGAAAAAGTCATTTTATGGTTTTTGCTGATTCGACCATAGCACGGACAGTCATCTTGCATCCTTATTATTGAAGAACAACCAAGACAACAAAATAGTACCACAGCGCTTATGTGAAACGCAGGGTGTGGTTGATATCCGATACGCACGGTCTCTAAACCGGAATTACGACGATGTCCGGTCGAAATATAAATAGTTCATTGAGATGATATTAAGCTACAGTGGTGGTAGGCTTGAAATATATTATTGAAAAAAGGACATATCCCACATGGATTGATTTATTACGTTGTGGAAATGTTTTTGGTTATAAGTATTGCATAATCGCCATAATACCAAAAGTCATAATTTAAATATTTTAATACTGTCCTTACTGTACAAGCTTAATGTAATGCTTAATGTTATGCTTAATGTAATGGTTTTTGAAACTTATATATATACTTTTATGAAAATATACATCACATTTTATTGTGAAGTAATGTATTCATCTTATGAATTTTTATATTTTTTGTATAATCCCGAACAAAATTTTCAAAATATCAATTAAATATTTAATGTAAAAAATGCATTTCTTTTACAAAACTACTTATTTAGCATACTACATTTGTTATAATAATAATTTCCTTGAATAAATTTCAAATATTTGGACATATATAAGATGTGTATATATTAATATATTTTTTACATGTTAAATGAAACATACTTTTGATGTAACAATGTATCGTAACTCTAAATACAAATAAAGCAAAAATGAACGTGTTGATTAATACCGATGCATGTCGATTTTCATACTAAAACAAAAAATAAAATGAATGAAAATATTGGTGATCAAAATAATATAGACAAATTATGCTTTAAATAATTTAAATATCTATGCAAAGTATATGGAGGTAATATTTTTTAAATGTACATAACGGCGTCAATTGACTACTATTATAAAAAGAAATCACTTGCTTAAAAAGAATTTTATTCAATTAGTATTAAATAATTTATTTAACATTGAATTTCTTTATCTTTATCAAGTAGTTTTTTCTATTAAATTTTCAACTTCAGCAGAAAATAGCATCAAAAAGTATTTAAAAAGTAATAAATTATTCAACTGTTAATATCTCATTTCACTTATACTCTTCAGCATCAAATTCTCTTTCAATAATTAATATCTGTTCCTTATCTCAATCTCAATTCCTGTTAGAAATTTTCAAGCTGAACGAAACCCAGAAGATACCAATAAATTTTTAAAAATTAACATCTAAGCTAGAACGGCGATAAATTCAAGATAAAGAATAGATTCTAGCGAGACACAATTTCTACCTATATGAGTATAATTGGTCAATGGTTAGCTCAGTTTACCAAATACATCATAGCATATAAAATCAGGCGCATGGATTAGATGTTGCGGGTGCATTTCTAGAGAATTTAGAGTAAAATAGAATTTAGAATAAAATAGAGAATTTTTAATTTAAATTATTAATTATTTAATTTTTTAAACAAATTAAGATGAAAATTTCACATTAATACATAATGGAAGTATTTTGTCACGCTATTTACTATCCGAGGATCAAATACCAAATGAATTATCTCTGGTATCCTATAATTTTCTAGTTGCGTTTCGATGACATCTAAACAGAATTTGTTCTACTCCTTCGTCCTTTTCAAAACTAATATTTCTTTTTATTTTAAAATAATTTAATTTTTATAAAAATACTGTCTTGTTTTTATACGTAACTTACTATTTGACTTTTTTGTCAATTTTTGACATTAAAAAACATTAAAATTAAAGATAAAAGTTTTTAATATTCGAAACTTGTTTAAAACAATGTGTATAAGTACTTCATTTTTTGTATAATCTCACAAAAAATTATTTAATTATTTATGATTATACGATAACAATTCAAAACATTTCATTTTATACGTATTTTAAAGATTATATAATATGTAAGTTAAGAATTATAAAAATGTGAATAACTTCATTTATAAAAATAATAACTTAAATTATGATTGAGAAATAATAAAATAATTAATGATTCAATGATTTAAAGATCTAATGAAAATAGATTATTTATGTATCATTTATTAACTAATTATTAATTAATGATATTCATATTCATAACTCAATTTATATTCAAAAATTATTTATTAAGTTAAATTAAAGTAGTAAAGTAGTAATTAAAGTTAAATGAATTAAATTAAAATTACAAAAATTAAAATAAATATAGAAGTGGTTTATTTATGTATAAAAAAAATCTCCTTTAAAGATTTAATATGTTGCTTTCATATATTACTAAAAGATTAAAAAGGTATAGTGACATTATGGAAGTAATAATTAAATATTAAATACACTACTTTTCATTTAGTCGAAAATCGTAAAACCTTTTCTAAATACAAACATAATTTTATGATAAATTTCATTATGTTAATAACAGTATTTGATTGATGTATGCATTGCACTGATTCTTATTTTTGATTGTTTGAGTTACTATTATTATTTACATTATTTTTATACAATTATTTCATTCTCTCTTCTCTACTTTCTCTTTTTCCCGTTTTCCGTGTCTATGATTTTCCGTGAATCAACCTTGGATCCGATAAGGGATTGAAAATAATGCCCGGTGTTGAATGAAATTACAAGTGAATGTGTTAAACGAATTTGCACATGCATTCTTCATTTAATAAAACTTCATAAACAGCGTATACCAATTCTGTTTTCCATTCTTAATAATTCCCATTTCTCATTGAAAATAATTATCTGTGCATGTCATATTAATTTTTGTATATTTATTATTTAATATTGTTCTTATTTATATAATAACATTGATTAAGAATAAAAAGTTTAATTTATTATTCTTAAAATTTATCAATTTCAATAACTAAAAAATTATATCAATAATTATTTTGATTTTATGTAGTTTTAAAAATAAAACAGAATTTTTATATGAAGATAAAAAAGACTGACATCTAAATACATTTATTAAAATACACACTGTTATTTACACCATTTAAACTAATTAAGCTGAATAATAATTCAAACTTGAATAAATGAACGTGAATTCTAACGTGAATATATAAATCTATAATTTCATTTAGAATAATAATGTAAATATTCCATATGAGTATATATATAAATAAATTACTTTAAACTACTACACTAGGGTACTTTAAGTTTTTTTAAAATCAATTTGTAGTAAAATTAAGAATATGAAATTATACAAAAATTTATGCTAGTTAATTTATTTTTTCTATTAAGTCAATAAATTTATTGCTATATATATTATAAAAAACTCTAATCTGTTTTTAATTTTTTTCAAAATAATACATTGAAAAAATCATTTATTATTATTCCTGAAAAATAACGTCTATTAGGATTTTTAAATTTATCTAAAACTCTGTCTATTAGTTAAAGAATATTAAATAAAAATTAATTAATTCAAATTTATCGTCTTATTATTTAGCCAATAAAATCTTACCAGAAACCATAAATTTATATATTTATATATTTATATATTTATATAGCATATATTATTCATTTATTCATTTAAAGATATTCTAAATAATTTTAATTTTTATGATTGATATTAATATAATTTGTTTTAATAATTTTAAAAAAATTGAAAAGTTTTTTCTTTGTAGAATTATATTTTTTATTTTTATAGTTACATTTCTTTTACAGGATCTGCGCATTTTTAATTTTCTTTGAAGTACCTAAATTATTATAAAATAGTGGTATTAGTGTTAAATTATTAGTTATTATAAAATATAATACAATAAAACAAGCAGTAAATAATATATTTATAAATTTAATTTAAGAAATATAAAAAATAAAATACATTAATTCAAATATTTTATAAACGCTAGCAATTGAGTATTTATAATGATTTATTACATCTACAAATTTAATTTGCAGAATTAAAAATCTAACTAGTTTTATAATATTTAGTAAATTAATCATATTTACATGAAACTTCATAAGGTTTTATAATTTTTTGATCATCCAAATATTTCCATAGGTATTTTTAATATTATCTATTTAAACAAACGATGTAGAATTTCTAATTATAGCTTTAAATTATAATTTTAATTTCCCGCGATGTGTATTAATGAGTATTTTTACTTCTTTATTTTACAGTAAGGGGGCAATTCAATCGTTATGGAAAACTTTTATAAGTGCTTTGTGTCACTTTTATTGTAAAAATAGAAAATATACAGAACAGTATAATTTAAAATATTTTATATATTTTTATATTATTATAATTTAAATAATCTAATTTTTAAATTATTTATTAATTTTAGGTAGTCGAGGGAAAATGTAGAATGATTACGATAAAATTCTAGTCAAATAAAAAATTAACTTTAAAAAACGAAAATTATTTATATTAGAAAAATGTTATGTTTAATATTAATTTATAATATTATATTAATCAGTTTTAACAATCTATAAAAAAAATAATATCAATCTTCATAATGAATAATATAATTAACTATGCACAAGCAGGCGCATCCGTATATACAATAGTAAGCAAACGATATATAACAGGAGAGGCTATTCGTAATAGGTATGTTCCATTCAAATGAAATTATGATCTTGTATTTTTATATATTTGGTTTTAAATTCTTAATATAAAATTAATTAAATGTTCAGAAATATTAATATTTGTATTAAGAATAAGAAGTTTGTTTAACAGCATTGAAAATGTATAATTTTGCATAGCATAACGTTAAATGTAGATACAATATACGATGTAATTGAAACGAACCTGTTGTCATTACTGCACAATAGAATTAATAGATTCTGTTAGGGGAAAAAAAGTAGAGACAGTGTGTATGAGAGAGAAGGACCACGTGTTGAAACGAGCGCGAGGGGGACAGTAATAATTAAGATGGCTGCTGTGTATCAAATATGATTGCAGATGCTTACTTAAATTTGCTTACGTATATTATTCCAACAGGCTTTTGACCATATAAGAATAGTTTATTTTTTTGTTTTTATATAAAAATATAAGGGAGATATAATTCGGAGTGTAGATCAAATTTTTACATGAAACGAAATGTTTCGTAAATAGTGATTGCTTACACGTAAAACTTTATTGTGGTGTGTAGTACAATATTTACCAGTGCCAAAAAACAAAATTAAAGCAAAGTTAGAAAAATAAAGGAAATGGTACAAAGTATATATTTTCTTTTTACTTCTTTCGTATCGTTCTTTTATAAAAGATATTCTTTCCATGAGGAAGAGTGTACTGTGGATTACTAAATTTTTTGACTCCTTCACGGAGCAAAAACAACGTCGACGATTACCGGACGCGTAGAAGAAAATACGGCAGGAACACTGTGTGCGGATGCCGGTAGTGTTGTGTGACATCGTTTTTGCCATCATCTTCGGGGTGAAACAATGTTCAGTAAGAAATTACATGTAGACATTAAAAAGTCAACTCTTAAGATTCAGGATGTAAAGAAAGACAGTACGACAAGATTCAAGCATCTTAAGATAGTTCTTGGTGAGTTTTTTTATCTTCCATAAAAGATTCAAATTTAATTATTTTTTTCAGATACTAGCTTCTTTGAATAAAAGTAAAAGAAAGATAAAAGATTCACGACAAAGAACAAACTATGGTAGTACAATATAGTTTATGGGAAAGAGAAAAGACTGTATTGCACCATATATGTAATATATATAATAGCATTTATGAAAAATTGCATTTTTGTTTCTTATTCATTATTAGTGTGTATGTATACTAACAATATTTAATAAGTTGATGCCTTTAATAAAACTATTCTTTAAAGGTTCTGTGATGTTTGATAAATATTTACCATGCTGATTAAAATTTTTAGTGCAGCACTGCCATTTTATAACATCACATTTATAATTTCTTACTGAAAACTGATCTTGATAATTATCATGAAATACTTTCATAATAGTAAATTTTTCCCTGTTTTATTGTTATACAATAATAAAATTTTAAATTCATTTAATTATATTTGGTATATAAACAGTGTTTTTATTAGGTTATATTAAAAATGATTTTTATGATGAATTAAATGTACCTTTATTTTTATTTTGACCAATAATAAAGTAACTTTTGTCTTTCTTTTAATTCTATTTCTTCACTTGTAACATAATTATTTGATCAGTTGTCATGAAATTTCATATAAATAGTAATATTTATTCCAACTAAATTTAATATTTATTCCAACCAAATTTAATATTTATTCCACTAAATTTAATATTTATTAAATATAGTTATATATATATATATATTTAATGTTAAAGATAATAAAGTTATATAAAAAGATAACCTTTTTATCTACCAAACTGGATTTTATTTTAAATTTAAGTTGCATAATAATAAAGAATTTATAAAATGGTGTCAAATATACATTTCAATTGGTTATTTAATTTTTTTCTTGTTCTTTTATGTGTGCTTAATTACTTGATGAAGTTAAATGAAAAAATTTAATTAGTTTTTGACTGAATTATCTTAAATAATTAGTCAAATTTTTAAATTTTAGATAATGTAGATATTGATGAAGCTAAAGTTTTTTTTGAAGGAAATTTCAGTCATGTCTACTTCATTCTATATGATTGTTTTGTATCAGCAGAAACAAATTTACGCCAGCGAGGTAACATAATATGACTTCTTTTTAATATTTTCAAAATAAATTTTATTTTATAAAATCAATTAATAAGATAATATTAATCTTATCTAACAAAATAACAATAATCCATTATGACAAAAAATGTAAATATTAGTCTAGATAAGAATAATAAAAATAGTATTAAATAGTTGTAGATACTAATTAATAATTATATTGTTAATTTAATCATATTTTTTCATTAAAATTGTGGAAATATTAAGTTTTCTGATGAGATGGAATTTGAACTTAATGGGTTGAAATTATTTATAATCAAAATATATTTTATTCTATTAATCAACTAATACAGATTTTCTCTACTTTTGCTCCATTGACAGAACTCTCATTTCATCTTGGTAAGTGCCAATGTATGCTTTAATATGTTTTCTTTTAAAAAATTAATCTGCATGTTCTAAATTAACACTATATAAGAAAAATATGTATTTATATATTTAAATAAACATGTTTATAATAGTTCATAAAGCACATAGAGAAGAATTGGAACAAGTACTACAATTATTGGAAAGAGTTTTAATACTTCTTCCAGAATTATTAAATAAACGATGGCAATGCCATAGTTTGGCAAGAATTTTATATAAGCTTTTGCATCCTGGAAATAGTTGGAAACTTCGAAGACAAGCTATAAGGTAAATTAAAAATGTATATACATACTAAAATTTATTCAGTTTGTTATAAAAATGTTGATTCCACTTTTTATAATTTACATTCAGTTTTTCAATTTCTGTAAACTTAGGCTTATTAATAAAATTATATAATCCTCATTTTATGTATTTAGTTCATGAGAAAAAAAATAGAAACAATTAATGATATTGTTTTGCAGATATTTTATTTTATGGTACCAGATATTAGGAGACAATGCACCTGAACATATACACCAAATGTTCACCTGTCTTGTGCCTGGTTTTCCACCAAAACATCCAACAACATATAAATCCGAACGGAAGATCAATGGTAAGAGGCATATTAAATCAGCAAGCTGTGATGAGAAAGAGAAGGATTTTTATGATGCACAATTAAGTCAATACCCTTTTCATGATAATGGTGTCACGCAAGGTCCCATCACACAAATTGATAATGGACCTATTTTACCACCACAAAGTGGTGAAAAACCATTAGATAACGAAAAAGTTAAATTTTTGGAGTCATTATTAGAATTTATGGTAACACAGGTATAAAAAAAAAGAATATTTAATATTTAATATTTTTAAAAAAGTTTCAAGTATATATTGTACAAAGTCATTATTATATAAATTACATATAATATGTAAAATATATTCTTGTACAGTTTCAAGTTTATTATGAATTTTTTTATTTTCAAATTTACTAACTTATTGATTGTTCACAGGTTGTAAAAATTGAATGGCTCGATAAACCTTCTCGGCAATATAAGTCATTTCAATTTTTACTAGACCGTTTTAAAGCAACATATTTAAAATATATTTGTCCACAATTTAATGACAATTTTTCTTTATATAAACCTAATTTGGAATTATCATTTATGCGTAAGCCAATGAATCAAAATCAAGATAATTATATACTTTGTAAAGTTGCACTCATAAAATGGATTGCTACTTTTACCCACATTACTAAGAAAGATGGAGCTTTTTCACATTTTACTCAAAGGTGACTATTTTTAAACTTTTTAAAATTCAATTAAAATAAAAGAATGTAAGTAAAAAAATAAATCATAAAATTATAGTGTAACCCCAAGTGAAGAAAATGCAGATGAATTGCGTCGCGTACCTGTATTACAAAATCCAACAGAATCTAGTATATCAGATTCAAATACAATACAAGAAAGTGTTTGTTCAGAAGATAGTACTATCATGGCTATGGCGCTAGTTTGTGAAGTGCTTTACGGGAATCGAGATAATGTTAATTTTATTCATGAAATGTACAGACAAGCATTTTTATTAGACTTTACTCATGCTGGGGCAATCAGAAAAGCTATTGGTGCTTATAAAGATTGGATACAAATGAATGTGTGTATACATTTTTCATTTTTAGTAATTAGATCTTGAAATATTTAAAATGAAAAGCTTATTTTCATATAACCAAACATACACAGTATCGATCACTAAATGGTATATTAACTTTTTAATTATTATTTTAGGAAGTTCCACCATTTATGTTAGAACCGTTAGATAAAGAATATGAAGAGCAACAAAAGAAAGATCTTGATATTGAAAAAAATCCAGATAACGTGAAATTGTTGCGCCTCAGGAACGACTCCTATATTGGTGCTATTCATCGAGAAAATCTCTTTGTAAGAGCTGGACTACAAAATGTACTCCAAGTATTTATTACTCAAGCATCTAATGTATTTTTCTTAGAAAGTATTGGAGGTATTACATCAGCTACCCTACTTGAGGAGCAAACTGATAGTTGCAAAAGAGTTCTTAATGTTTATCGATATGTCGTTATGCATACAAGACTTGAACCTGCTACTTGGGAGCAATTATTAAGGTGCATATAATTGTTATTTAAAATTTGTTTGGAAAATATTTTATAATAATGGTATCAAAATTATTAAAATTCTAGTAATATAATTATTTTATGGATTACAAAACTAATTATTTTTCTTTTATCAAAATTAATATATATTAATACTACCATACAATTAAGTTAATAATATTAATCATCATAAAAGTTTAAATGAATATTTAGATTTATATAAACATTTGAAGCTATGATTATAATTTTATTATTATTGGTAGTTTAAATCTTTATTTTTTATACTATGAATCTTTTAATATTTGTTAAGGGTATTATTACAAATAACGTCTTTGGTATTGAGTGAAAAAAATTCTCGACGCAAATATGAAAGTATTGGTGGAAAACTAGCACCTGCCATTTTTCAAACTCTTATCGTTACATGGATAAAAGCTAATTTAAATGTGATTATATCAACACAATTGTGGGATCAATTTCTTCAAGTTTTAACTTCACTTACACATTGGGAAGAACTTATAAGAGAATGGGCTGTAAGTACATTATTACTAAGAAACCTTTGTGTAGTTAGGTATATTTATTAATAAATCAAAATTTATTGTACTCAGTATAAGCATACAAGATTACTCTGGCTAAAAATTGATTAAAAATTTGCATGCTTTCAGTTAAATAACAGTAATTTAATAAAATTGTAAATTTAGGAAAAAGAATAGAATTTTTAATTTATTTGTTTAAGATGAAAATTTTCAATTATTTAATTTTAATACATAGTCAATTGTATTAGAAAACCTTGGATACGTTAACAAGAGTTCTTGCCAGACATGTTTATAATCTTGATCTGAATGATCTTCCATTAGATAGATTAAGTGAACAAAAGTCTAAAAGAAGAAAAGGAGTGGGTAGTCGAGCCACATCTACTAGTAGTGTGCAACCATCTCGAAGAGGAAGTGTCGATCATGAAATAATACAGTCATCAAAAGAAGTTACAGGTAAAATCATTTATTTATACATTAAAATTTTTATCTATACAATAAATAGTCAATTAATGACGTAATTCAAATTTATTAAATTTATATATTTACAATAAAACGAATAAATTTTTATTGAACATCAATTTTATTATAAGTGGAAATAACTTTTAAATATACAGTACTGTTATAAATTTCCATTATTTATAATTATAAACATATGTTATAATTTTGTAGATACACAACATTTTATACTAAATAATATCTTTATTTAATATTTTTAAATTTGATTATTTTTGTTCTTGTTTATTTTACAAATTTGATTTTAAATTATTTAAAAAGTTAAATATGAAGTATTGTATAGTATTTTGTTAAGTTTGAAACCTATAAATGTGTATTTTAAAAATATTGAATCTTTGATTAATTTATTTTATCATTTTAATTTATTAAGTGTAAAATTATCAATTTTTATAGTATATTATTCAATTGAAATATGCTATCGTTAATAAACGTGCGCATGTTCAATTTAAATTATAATTATAATTATATTGTTGTTGTTGGTGTTGTTGTTGTTATTATTATTATTTAAATCGTTTGAGTACAGATCATGCGTTTCGCGAGTTGAGAAAAATTCGGCCACTGCCACGAAGTATAAGCGATAATTCCATTTATAACAGAAAAATTAATTTCAAGATACACAGAAATCGATCACAAGCTGTTACCACCGGGATATCTGGTGAGTTATTTAGCCCTATTTAATAACAAATAATATAAAAGTCCAAAGTTTTATTGTATTGTTTTTATGCTTTATTTTACAACTCTTATTTAGTATCTATTATGTGTACTATCATAAAATCATTTAACGTGAAAAGCTTCGTTTCAAAGTTGTCATTGATTAATCTAGCTATTATTTGTACTTATAAATATAACATTTAGTTCGAGATTTTTTTGCTTCTGCACTGTCAATCAATTAAAAATATGCAATCTCATGTATTAATTGGGTGGTGCATTTTTCAATGCTAATAATTTTGTATTACTTGCATTTAAACCTTTTGATTGTTATAAGTTTGCAAATCCACATCAAATAATTATTTCTTTTTCATCTTTTCTTTATCAATATACTTTTATTTAGAAAAACTTAATTGAATTTGAAATGCTTCGCTTTTGATATATATTTTTTTATTTTTCTTATAATTTTACGATAAATTTTTTAATTATTAATTTACTTTATTTAATGTTTTTGTTTTTTCTTTACTTTTAAATTATTGTATATACCTAAAATTCACACATGTAGTTGTAATAATAAATAATCAATGATAATTTATTTGCAAAAATTTGCAAAATAAACATTTTTGCAAACCATATATATTTACAAAATATATTATTAACTTTAATATGTTTAATAATGTTTGTAAAAAATTTAAATAAAAAATGTCGCTATAAACAAGGAAAAAATTATGTGTATGTGAAATGAAGTATAAGCAATTTCGAGAATTATAACAAAAATCTAAGTATTCATTACTTATCGCACACCAATTTATGGAAAGTAACTTATAATTATTATCTAATAATATACCTCATACTTTAGACATACGTAATACCAATAAATATGTAGTAGCAATTTCGGTAAGTTTGAAAGAGATACAATTATAAATTATTTATTTTTGATTAGGGGAAAGCTTTTGTTATAATTGCAAGTTATTTTGTAAAATAAGGATTCTGTTGGTAAAATAAAACATTGGGTTCAGATCGCACTTGGGTTGATTGAGAGTTTATAAAGCAAATGCCTTCAAAGATTTAATTACGCGACAAGTGTGCGTTTCGATCTTGGACCCGCGACAATTCATTTCTTTTATAATAGAAAATAAATTTATCCAATCGCCCTCGTCGTAGCACTGCCTCTCTCAATTGAGCAAGATATGGCGAAGCTAGCATCGAACATATCGCAATGTGATCCCAGAAGTAAACGATTAAGTCTTAATCGCCGTACCAAGTCTCTAGAGAGCATCATTCTGTCCGAAAGCAGTGAGCCAACAACCCCGAGATGCCCATCGCCAACTCTGAGTAGTGGTGTCAACAGCGATAAGGACAGTCCCATACAGATCGAAAACATTGATGGTAGCAGCATTGGTATGTAAACAGAGTCGTGTCTGTATTAAAAAGAATTAAGCGCGACCTCTGACGCGCCACTTGTTGCTCAGTCTTTCCATTTTTTTTTACTGCTTTGATTATTTTTTGTCTATTTTGTTTTTATATGAGTAAAATTTACAATTTATATTTTTCTATGCATGTTTACTACATTATTCATATACATTCATCGATTTTATTGTTTGATATCTAATAATGTAACGTGATTATTACTTTTTTCTTCTTTTTATACATGTTGATTTTAATTTTCTTTGTTTAAAAACTTACATAAACCAGTGCTTTAAAGAACTATTTATTAGTATTATTCGTAATAAATATAATATAACTATTTCTAGATATTCATTTTTATTCTTCTTGATAATATTTTATACGTAGTTTATAAATTATTTCAATATATGTCTAAATTTGTAGCTATTACTTACAACTTAATTGGTTAATTTATATTATAGTTAAAGTTTATTGGTAAATTATAATTCATATTAAATAAAACGATTTACTTGATCTCATATAAACATTTCAAATCTGAACATTTGGCAATAGTATTTTTACAATAAACAAAAATTTTTTTTTAATTATAAGTAAAATTTTTTTTCATAATTCATTCGTTTTTGCTAATCATAATTTTCTAATTTATTTTGTTTATTAACAAAATTTATTATCTTTGCATACCTATATCTGTGTTTTTAACGATATTCAACATTCAAGCAACAATTATCTTCTAATTTATATATTTGTTAAAATTCAATAATTCTATGAAGTTCCATTTAAATTGTGTAAAAATAAGCGCTTGTATTTTGTCAAATACTCAAGTTCTATTTCATCTTTAGATACGAATGATGTGTCAGAAAAGAGGTCGGTGATGGCCGGTGGTGGCGTGAGAGGTTGGTTACCCGATGTCGCCGTCGTTCTCTGGAGACGCATGCTATCCGCTCTAGGCGATGTTAATAATATTCAAGATCCAACGCTTCATGGTCAAGTCATGCATTATCTCGTACAACTTACGCATACACTTATTAAAGTAAGATATAATAATAAAGGCGATAGTTTAAGATATCTTATTTATACATTTTTCAAAATACCTAGCTTAATTTTCTAGATACGGCAAAATCAAGGAGTTTCTGCAGATAATCAAGCAACTCCTCCAGCACCAGAACTAATCCCTCCATTATCGATAATTGCACCATGGTGTTTTAAGGTTTTCTTATTTACTGAGTTTTTATATAAACTCATTTTATATAATTAAATAAACTTATTTATAAAAACTGTTTGATGATACAAAGATTACTATTAACTTAATAATTTATTTAACTGAAAGTTTTTTTAGCTGTTAATTTTTTATTAATTTAAATTTTATTTTTGGATTATTAATTTTAGAAATTTAAATAAAAATGAAATATGTAATTTTTATTTTATAGAAGGTAATAATTCTTTGTAAAACTAATTAAAATTATTATATTATTTTAGGCGATACAATTACCTCTACAGTATGAAGCAGGAAAACTAGCAGCATATCGACTTATTTGTCTTTTAACAATTCAGCCACAAGATGTTAACTTACCTAAACAGCACTTGACACTTTTTTATCGAGCCGTTCATCGTGGAATTTCTAGCAATGATACAAAGATTCTTCATACACTTGTAAAATATACAGGATCCCGATTATTCAGTTTAAATTTACCTGGTTCCAATCTTTTAATTTTAGATTATATTCAAGCTGCAAACGTGATTCTTAATAGTCAGGATATTGAGGTTTATAACTTACATAAATATTACTTAAATATTTCTTTAATCAAATTTCTGAATTTATTTAATTATTGATATATTATAGGCTCCAAGAATGGAAGCTGTTTCAATTCTGGGTTCACTGTTGTCATTGCCAACAACTAATGCTAATACAAGAGTTCTACAACCAAATGAATTAGATATCGTAACAACAACTTGTCCATATGCAAAAGTAAAGTTTAATTTAATTTTAAAGGATCATTAGATAAATATTGCATAACCCTATTTATTATACAATTTTATATGTTTAAGGATCATATTATAGCAATTTTAATGCGATGCTGTCGTCGTGAGCCAACAGGTGTAGCGAGATGTATAGCACTATCAAGTATTGCCATGTTTGTTTACAAAGAATTAAGCAATAAATCTTTACATAGAACTATACCAGAGGCTGTCAATGTCCTTCTGTTTTCGTTAAAGGTAATTGGAAGTATCAATTTTTCATACTCCTACTTTGGTCTTAACATTAAATTACATTCAAAATCTATACATGACAATTGATAACATGTCACCATAATTTATTGTTACAATAATTCTAACTATGTTTCTATTAGTATCTAAGAAATATTTAAGAATATAAATATTTATGATAAAAATTGTTATAAAGTAACATTGTATAAAAATATAAAATTGTTTTAAGATTGTTAAGTGTAAACTATTGTTTACAAAACAATAATTTTTTATTTTATAGTATTGGATATTGCTTAAATCTAGTAATATTAATGTTTATTTTAGTAATATTAATAACAAGTCAATAAAGATTTCACCAAGCTGTGCAAATAAAAAAGTTTCTTCTAGTAAATTAAGTATAAATTTTGCATGTATCTTAAATACATCATCTTAAAAAAAGATTTTATGTGATGCAGTGATGCTCTTCAATAATATATTGCTAAGGGTTTTTAAAGTTTATATTTTAACATTATGCTATAAATTAATTCTAATGTTAATTAAGATTCTTTTACTATGTAACAATTTATTATATTAATATATTTTAAAGATTTTAATGTACTTTTTAAATTATATTTTATTTCTATATACACTGACTATACAAAATTAATTTTTTAGACGTCTCATACAACTGTGGCACAAGTAGCTTGCGATTGTCTTCTTTTACTTTGCAATAAAGCCGATGTTTTCCTTGAACAATACCCTAATGTTCCAGCAAAAATAATACAGGTACTGCAAAGTAATTGATTCATATCATATACTCTTTGTTTCAAATTTAATTAAAATATTAATTATTATATAATTATTTTAATTTAGAATTTATCTGAAACACTTGAAAGGACTATAATACAAGAAAAAAAAAGTATTTTAATAATTTCTATGCTTTTTTGTTTGGGGGAATGGGCAATGAATCTTGGTCCAAATATGCTATTGCGAACATTTCAAGGAAAGTCACTTCTTTTAACACTTTTTTCTGTAAGTTCTATAAATATTATAAATAATTATTTGTTGAATTTATTTCTAATATTAAAAATACAATTTGTTTGTCAGGTTTTAGATAATATCGTTCAAAATAAAATTTATAAAGAAGACTCTTTGAAAGCCCAGCAATTTGAAAAAGAAGATTTTGAACCAAATATAATTGTGGATAATTTACTTGAAACTTCTTCAAAATCATTTTGGCGAGGAAATATACAGTCAGTACAATTGGCTGCAAAAATGGTAAACCTTATAATATAGTTAAATCCTAGTGTGCAATAAGATGGCATATCGTCTGTGCATTGTAGTACTCTAAATAAATTACAATATAGAGATGGATAATAATAATATTTCTAACCTATTAGGTAATGACGCATCTCGTCAATCATTTGGGACATTTTCCAATGGGAATTGGTGCAGCTCGTTTGTCATCTTTAGTTGTTGAGTTGGACGATGTGCCGGGTATTAACGGCGATGAATTATCTTCGGCTATATTTCAAGCACCAAATATTCAATTACTTATGCTGTCCAACTCCATCATAATGTCTTTAATAGAGCTCAATACTTTAGATGCGCCAGGTGGTGGAGTCACAGCAGGATTGATGACGGCTCCATCGATGGTACGAGTATTATTAAGAGATTTGGCTGGAAAAGCGTCGTGGGACAGTTCAATTTTATACAACCAACCTTTCAATGAAGATATAGAAGTTTCCGATATTAAACCAGGTTTTTTTAATAAAAATATATACTTTAAACTTCATTGCAAAAATTCTATAATATTAAACAAAATATTAATATTTTCATTTATTATAAAAACTATGTCTATAGTTAAATACTATGTCTATAGTCTAAACAAAATAAATGAATGTAATTAATAATTATTTTATATAATCAAGAATAGTAAAATTTTTTATATTTTATTAATTTTATACTTTATTTTAAAAACAAATTTTATTTATAAACTATTTTGGTTACTTTTATTTAATAATAATGATTTTTTCTGTACAGATTGCTCAACGAGAGTTGTAAAAGATAATTTACGTAGCATAATTTCATTACAAAACTGTCCTCCACGACATACTATGCGACATCACGATCCACATGTTTTACCCACATATGAAAATGGAGCGAGTGATATAGATAATTTAGATGATGTAAGTATAATAATACTAGCTTGAAAAATAGTTAATTACAAATTGTATAATATAATCAATGAAACCAATGCATTTAAAAGTCGAAATTTAATATGAAAAATTAGTCGCATACATAACATATATCATCAGTTAGTCAAGTAATATGTAACAGTATGACAAATATTTAATAGCTGCTTCAATACATTGGCTATACCAGTCCGGAAGTTTTGATGAATCCCGAGATGAGCCTGAATTCACCAGTGGGTCCACCGCAGGGCCATTACTCAGAAGCCGAAACGATAGCTACAATCCTTGGTCAGCGTAACGTTGAACGCGAGCACGTAAACGGCTGGAATAAGCACGTTGGAATGTGTGCAACACCGATAGCTCGGCCAAATTGTCCGTCACTACCAGCGCCCTTCCATCATTGTCGGCTTCTTTTCTCGCAGTTAGGTCTCTCTGGTTGGGAGCAGCGTAGGAAACTGCATCTACTTTCAAAGAACGAAAAATTGTTAAGGGAATTGAGAAATCTTGATGGCCAAAGATCAAGAGAGACCCATAAGATGGCAGTAATATATGTAGCCCAGGGTCAAGAAGATAAGAACTCCATCCTCGGGAATGTAACTGCAAGCAAAGAGTACGAGAGTTTTATTGCAAGGCTTGCATGGGAAGTTGAACTTGAGTCTCACACTGGATTCTTGGGTGGTCTCGTTCCTGGAAAAGCATCTGGCGTTACTGCACCTTACTTCGCTAGTTCTTTTGCTGAAATTATATTTCACGTTGCCACCAGAATGCCCTCGGATAGTCCCGAGAGTTTATTACAAAAGGTTATTATAAGGTTTTCTTTTAATATAGGAATTAAATATGATTTGGTCTATATAATTTCATTATCTTATATTTAAAAAATGCATGTCAATTTTATTTGTTGACTTAATAGACAAAACATCTTGGTAATGATGAAATACACATCGTTTGGTCGGAGCATTGGCGAGATTATCGTCGAGATATCATTCCTACAGAATTTTGCGATGTATTGATAGTTATTTATCCCCTAGCGAATAAATTGTATAGAGTACAAGTATCTAAAAAACCAGAAATTCCATTTTTTGGATTGCTGTTTGATGAGTGCATTGTGGAAGATGTGGTATTACCAGATTTGATACGAACTACAGCGCTTGCTGCTAGCAGAGCAAAGAGGACAACATTAACATTGTACCAACATTAGTACGCTTATTATATTCTTTAATTTTTCAGCTCTCATTTTGTTATTTAAAATGTTTAACATTCTATTTTATTTCTATTAAATTTTACACTGATCTTACTTTTAATTTTTATTCAGTTATGAAGAGCGAGCAAAATCTATAGATACAATCATGAAAAATCATAAAGAAGCAACAACTTTCGAAGAGTTCACTGCAAACGTTTATTCTCCTGTCCAATCAATGAGTCCATTTAATGGAACTTCTTCAGTTTCAGGTTTGTATAATTAAAGCTTTTTTATACTTTAAATAATTCTAGTAAAATAGTTCTATATTTTATTCGTTAAGTTTGAATTTTTTATGTAGAATTGATAACTATCATGAAAATCAGATAATTTTATTAAATACGATTATTCAATGTTGGTTATTTGATAATAATTTATATTTTTATATTTTTCATTACAAAGAAATATCAGGTATTTGATAAATTTTATATATAATCCTTTTAAACATTAAAATATTATGGAAGGTTCGACAATAAGTGTACAATCAACAGCATCGTTGAATCTTGCAGCTGCACTTCTAGATTCACATCAGGTTCGACCAGGTTTTCGAGGTACTTATTCTGCAAGTAATGATAATCGTGCAAATAGAGGTAAAAAATTTTCGATATTAACTTCATTTGTCATAGTTGTCACACATTATTTCATAAAGGATATGATTGAAGTCGTTCATAAAACTAAAAAAACTATTCGTATGATAATAATATCATGTTCTTGATAATAAATATAGTATCGGGCTTCACTCTAACCTCCAATAAACGCTTTTCTTTTGACAGTTTTACAAAATCTATTGAGAGGTAATACTTCTATTCTACGTATATCCTAGAAACTAGTCATAGCTTTAGAAGTTTTTCACATACGTATCGTTTGGTTAATCTTCATATGCATGTGCAAGAGAATATATTAAATTCGAAAGGTACAGCTATCGCTCTAAAAAAATTTCCTATAATCCATATTAATTGCATTACTTGCCTTTATTTGTTCTCAGTTGTCGATGGTAGTCGCGTGTGGTTTAGCAGTGACACTACCGATAGTACAACTTTCCATGGAATATCGCCAAAGCCAACGAAGAAAATGTCATTCAAGACGGGACCTAAAAACAAAAATAATGCTCAGTCTACACCACCAGATAGTCCTAGATATAAATAATTCTTTGGATGAAATTATAAAGCCATTCTGAAGTCGTAGATTTCATAGTTTTTCTTCATTGTAAATGTTCCCAACATTTTAAACATATTTTATAAACTTTAATTAGCATTATAAGAACAAACATTATTTTAAAATATGTTCTAGACTTAACAATTTATTTCTTATTTTATTAAAATTAATTCTCCTGAGAAAAGTTTTTCTATAATTAAATTTTATTAAATTCGAAAAAACTAAAATATTGACCAAAATATTTTAAAAATAATATAAAATAAATTTAATGAATATTTTAATGGTAACTTAAGATTTGTAATAATTTGAAAACTACATATTTTTAAAGTTACAATTATGAATTACTCTTAACGTTTTTAATTTAAAACTTTAGAATTTTTTCTTTTATCTAGTATACAGTGATAATAGTTAAATTTATTATAAAAAAGGTAATAATAGGACTTAATACACCAGAAAAATTATTGCCAATTAACTTTAAAGTTTTACTGTTTCCGTCCATAGAATTAATTTAGTATAATTTCATGTACAGATAATTAGAATGTAATTGATTGAATCTTAGTTAATAACAAATTGTTACAAATTATCTCGATCACTAATTATTAATTTTAATATTATGATTTTATCATAAAATTGCATTATTTTTAACACAGATTCTTATATGATATTACGAAACATCGTATCATATAAAATTCAAAAATCAAAATGAAAACATACATCTCATTTTAATAGAAACATTTGTTTATTATTTATTAAGTGTACTAAATTTCCTGCTTATAATGCATCTTAAATTGGATTAATAAAGGATATATAGCTTGAATACAAAATTATTTGTAAAAACATCTAAATTTATTATATTTAAAATAATTAGAAAACATCAGATACTTACACTGTATACTTTATCATATTATATATTATATAAACATTAAAACATGATTGCATTAATGTTAAATGTAGATAAATCTATATTTGAATTGGTAGATTATTATTGTATTATTGTATGATGAATGAATATTATCAATATGATTTTATACTTATATTAAAATTTGTATAAAAAATATAAGTAATGCTGTTATTCAAAATTTAATTAAAATATTAAAGCGTATTTATAAACATCGATATTCATAAAAGGGGCTTTAAAATAGAATCACAAGCATTATTTTTTTTAATTTAAAATAAACATTTTAAAAATTTGTTATAGAAATTTAATTTTTTTAAGAGTTTTTTATTAATTGACATGCTTATAATAAATAATTGTCCGTTATTGGAAAAGGAAAAGAAAGATGCAAGAAACGATTTCAATTACGAAACAAGTAATTTAAACAACTCAATATTATTATTATGCAAAACTAACATAAATAGATTGCCACATAAAGTTTTAAATATAAATGATGAAATTCATTTAAAAAATGTTATTTATTCATAATCAAATTATTTGCCTTTCCTCTTGTATTTAACGATATGTATTATATTGAAATGTGTAATAATTTTTTACGGTTTCGTACATTCATTGAAGCATGTAATTAATATGTTTATACCTGTTCCATGTAAATATCGTGAAAAATATAAAACTATTAATCACAATTTCAAAATTATATACAATAAATCTTGGTCTTTTCTGAATAATTTTGCTTTATTATTTTTATAAAAAATTTTTATTACAAATAAGTAATCATCGCATTCCGCAAAACTTACGTTGTACATTAAAAGGGCATTATAATATGAACGTTACATAATGTACGTTTCATTAAAAATTATCATTTTGAAAGATTTTAAAAATTAAAAATAAATTAAAATATTAAATATGATTTAAATCATTCATTTAAAAAATCGCCTCATGTAGATAAACTAATAATTTTTTTGAAATATGTAGAATTCTTACAATTTAATATTTACTATCAAAGTATAATTTTTTAACAGTAGAGCAAACAGGGATTGAAGAATTAGAACATTATTCTGTATAAACTAAAAATTCGTATGATGCATTGACTCCAGAATTGTAAAAATTATGTAATAAAAAATATACTGTAATTAATATCAATTAAAAATAAACGAATCATAAAATTTTTAAGCTGAAATCTGGGAAATTATGTAAAATTTATTTTAAAGATCTTGATATTATTAACAATATAATATATAACGATCGTATCGATTTTTTAATCATAACTAAAGCAGCATTATTTTTCATTAATTCATAGTAAAGTGAAGAAGAAAGCAAAATATAAATGTATTATTAGAAATAGAATAGAAGGTGTCTTAATCATAGAAAAAAATTATTTAGTATATTAAGTTGAAGTGTAGTTTATTATAAACAATTTTTATATTATTATATATTTATATTATTTTCATTTATTAAAATCAATTTTTTATTTTTGTAAAATTTCTGAGTATTTTATTTCTGTTTTATTTTATTTTATTTCTATTTTATTTTATACGGACATATATTATCTTCATATAAATTTTTATATATTTTAAAAACTGATGGAATTAAAAAAATTAATTATTGTTAATTGGCAACATACTGAAATTATTAAAAAATTAATAAATAATCTGCTACCATCAAAATTAAATTTTTAATTTAGTCTATCATATAGTCTTTAATTTAATAGAAAAGTTAAATTTGAATATATAATTTATGGTACATATTTCATATTAAAAAAAAATAAATATTTGATATATTAACAGATTATTTATAAAATTCTGAATAAATTAATTATAACTAAATTTATAAAACTTAGTATTCGAATTATAACAAAATTTATAAAACTTGCTATAAAAAATTCACTATACCTTACTATATAAGTACAATAACTTGCTATAAAAAGTTTTAGATTTTAAAATAATAAAAATTTTAATTTTTACTAGTTATTTTGTGTATGTAATAGCGAAGAAAAAATATACAAATTAATAAAAAGGTACAGTAAGAAATTAAGATTTATATAACTGAGAGAAAATTAAGTACTATATAAACATTAGAAATTATTTTCAATCACTGAAGCCTCATTCTATTAATATGAGTATTATCTCTATTTAATTCATTTCCATATTTATCAAGTGTCAGAACAAAGAATTTAACATTAATTTCAGTATGAGTTTTATGTAATCTGCAACACAGAAAAATATATTTATTATGTTAATAAAAAAATCAATTGGTTAAGCATATTTGAGAAAATCAATAAATCTATTATCTTTTGTTAGTAATCCAAATGTAACATAAATGTCTGACTTTAAATTATGATTAGAAATGAATACACTTGGATACTTCAAATAAAACAACATAATATTGGATGTTATTTTATATATTTAATTATTTTTATTTTATAGAACTTGATTTTTTTATATTTATACCAATGCATCATATATAAGTTATTAGATATTTTTTCTTAAATATAAATATAATTTATTTTTATTATATTACTTTTCATAAATAATATGTACAATCTTCTAAATTGTTTTTATTTGTTTTACATACATGTGTATATGCATTTGTAGACTTTGAATCAATGACCAAGAATTTAATTAAAAAGAATTTAATAAAGAATGTAACTGACAAAAATGGAAATGCATAATTGGGGTACTAAAAAAAAAAGCATCAGTTTTATTTTAATAAATACATTTATCAAAAAAGTATATACATTTTCATTTATTAGCTTGTTATATATTTTGCACTCCTAATCCATCCTTTTTAAAATAAAAAAATTTATGGGTAACAACTTAATTTTAAAATTCACCTTCTATAGATTTCTTTTACTTACGTGCTTCTTCTACAACTATAAAAACTTCAAATTTACTTAATTGAAAAAGTATCCGAATTCTAATCATCGTTTAATAGATACTTCAGAACAATATTATTTATTAAAGGTAATTTAAAAAATACATATATGTTTATTTTCAAATTGTTATTCATTTATATTAAGAGTATTAAAAACAGTGATATGGAAATTGAATATTTCTTCTGTATAATGCAGGTAAATATGTAAATTAAAAAGTATTAACAAAACAATTTATTCTTAAGTTGTACACCATTATTTTACAGGTTATTTATCATTACTTTTTAACAAAGTAACAATTTCCAGAATGTTTTATGACTACACTTTACAATCTTGGGATAAATCTATCCACTTTTTCACTTAAAAATGAATTAGTCATTAATTTAAATGCAAAACAAACTAAGAATAATAATTGAAAGAGACTATGAAATTCAGTAATTAAATTGAAGAATAAGAAAGTGGTTCAATATTAAAAATTATTAACTTGACATATAACTTCGATGTATATCATTATTGATAATTGTGGAAATGTTTCTATTAGATAAAAAATACTTTTGTTTAGTTATGAGTAGCATTGATACCATTATATTATCATCTATATTTTTAATTTATTATTTGAAACTATTTTTAATTTGTTAGTGATATTAATCACCTTTACAAAGAAACATTATATTTCAATCTCAATGTTGTTTAGTTGCAGAGAAGTTGTTTATAGAAATAATAATCAACAGATCAAACAAAGTTACACTTACCAGAACTAAATTTTCCATCAAGATTAAAACAAAACATCTAATGGTTTTAGATGAAAACTTTAATGTTTTCAATATTCATGTAGTTGATAGTGGTAAAAAAAAGAAATACTTTGACCGTTTGAAAACATACTTTTTAAAAATATATGCAATTCAAAATTTAAATGTAGTGAAATTAATGTATTTATTTATTTGAATGATAGTAAACCAATGGATGAAAGGTATAGTAGATATTTTAACAAAGGAAATTTCAACTTTTGTTTTAAAAAAAAGTGGAAGATATCAAATAATACATAATTATTAAAAAAGTTAGAACTAATACTACAATCATTGTTAAAGTAAAAATTTGAAATATATTTTAATTGTGAATTCTATTTTGTAACGACTGATTATATATTAGACAATTATTAATAAATATTTTATAATATAACATAATATATAACATAATAAAAATGAATTTAATTATTATATTTTTTTAATTTTTTCCAAAAAATTTCAAGATTTAATTTATTTCAAATACTATAGATTAGGATTATTTTTTATCATGACCTTCATATCTTTCCTTTGCCCTATTCATTACTGCTATTAATTTCATTTCTACCAATCTCTAACCTTATTTGGTTCATCTTTAACTTACATATTTCAAGTTAAAATGATACAATTTCAAGATTGTTATACTTGTTAAGTAAAAGAAATTAATATACTTAATAGAAGGTAAGTTTCCAAATTAAGACATGTCAATTTTTTTATTTGGGAGTGATGGATTAGAAGTGTAAAATGCATAGAACAAATAAATATAATATATACTTTTGTAATAAATGCATATATTTAATCTTGATCGATGTGATAGATATTTTGATATTTTGCAAGAATACATAATCCAAATTGTAAACGAACTGTTTAATTTTGTAGTTTTAACTTCATTTACTATTAAAAGATACTTAAAATTTTTAGAAGTATCATTTAGATACCATATTAAAAATAATAGAATGAATTATAATCAATTTTAATTAATGAAATATTTTAATCCAGTATGATATTTTTCGAATTATACGAAGATCTGTAAACAAATATAATTTAATCTACCTTAATAGGAATGACTTAATGGTAATGGACATCTAGACATTGTATTAATTAAATAGTATGAAAATACACTAGATTAATTACAATTTAAAACTATAAATATAAATTGTTGAATATATTAAAATTAAAAATATTGTTCATTTCATCAAATATTTTTTCTTAAAATTTTACTAATTCTAAATATTTACATATTTTTTATAATTTTGTTTTAAATTATACAATAAAGATTTATAATTTATTTATTAACGAAGGAAAATTTAATAATAAAAATAAACTTGAAAATATGAATGTATTATTATTGGCAGTATCTACAAATTTATTTTGATATATATTTACATTTGGTATAAATTTGGTTTTATTTTATAACAGTTAAAGAAGTAAGAACAACGTAAAAAGTTGTTAGATTCAACGTTTATAAATTTTTTAATTTGTTATACAAATATTTAAAAAACAATATGTGAAATCTTCATGCAAGGTGCGATTATTAAAATAAAATAAAATTCTGTATAAATTTTTTTATAGAAATTCGATATAAATCTAGAATTTTTGTAATTATTTACCAAAAACTTTGTACATGAAATATATAAATTTTTATAAACAAAATTAAGTCTATTATTATAGTACTTATTAATACTAAGTATCGCTCTATGTACTGCAGCTCATTTTTTTGTACTTGAAATTGAGTACAAAAATTATTGTCAGAAAATCGTAAGCAACCTTACTTTCTCTGAATTGGTGTGAAATATATTATACACATAATTGAACTACTCTTAATTACTCTTAATTAATCAATTTTTATAGATTTTTTTTCACTGATACATGTATTTTAATAGAGAATTTGCATATGCCATTGGCCTTACATTTGGATGTGGCTAAAATAAGATTAATATATATTTTACTTTTATAATATTAAATATAAATAAAATAAGTTTCTTACCACAGCTTCATACATAGTAAAAGTAGGTCGCATGTTATTACCGGTAAGTGTAATAAAGGCACCTAAGTTACCTATTGTATCACTAAAATTATTTATATTTAAATATAGAATTAAATAAAAATTTGATAAAAATAAATTAAATGATTCCTAAAAGATTTACCAATAATTTGGTGCTGAGAAAACAGTTACACATTTTCCATTATGCACAAGTTCATATCCATCTTTTTTTACCTCATGACTTCTTACAATATAATCAAGATTATTAAGTTTAAGGAAATTTTTGGTAACATCAGGCCCAAATTGGATTCCTACTCCTCGCTTACTAGGTGCTCTACCTTTCTGTGGTTGTGGATCTGACCACAATAATTCACACATAAGTCCTTCATCTGGGGGTTGCCTGTTTCTATCTATTTCCCGTATTTCTTTTAATGTTACATCATCTCGAGAAAATAATCCTCCATGCATTACCTGTGTGCAATAAATATAAAAAAATATATCATTAATTTTAACTATAGTCACTTAATTTAGTGTTTTACAAATTATGGCTTAATATTTTAAAAATACTAAGATGCACAAAGTTAAATTATTATATTTGAAAGCACAATTCACTTAGACAATTATTAAAAATAAGTATTAAAAAAATCAATTTTATAAGAATAAAAATCACGAAATGAATAAATGAATTTACATTCATAAACCAATTAAAATTTAGTCAATGATTTAATCAACATTTTTATAATATATTTTATAAGTATTTTCTTGAATTAATAAATATTGAATAAATAGTTAAAAAAGTATTTTATATAAAAATAGAGGTACATTTATGAATATATATAAATTTTTATTTATAAGATGAATTCATAAAGCAGCAGTTTATTAAATATATTTATTAAAGAATAACTAAAAATTGGTAAAATTAACTTAAATCATAGAGTAAATTAGTTGAATTTAAAAAATGGGTTATATAATATTGAATTAAAAAATAAATCTTTAATTGCTTTAAAATATTATGAAGTAATTCCCTACACAAATGCTTGTTTAAAATATATATTATGTTAAAATAATATCAAAATTTTATTAGGAACCTTTTATTCATTTCACTTATAAATGTTTTTAAATTATGTAAATGGTCATAACATAATCAGAAATAGTTTATTAATAACAGAATTAATTATAACATTGACAAATTTCAAATACAGCACAAACAGTTGAAACGTAAACAACTGTAAGTACCAGTTTAAATTATAAAAATATTGGATTTATTATAAGACAATGTTATTGAAATATTTCTACATGTCAAATACTTATAAATACACAATTTTTAATTTTTATAACAGAAAATTGTATAGTACTTTACCAATATGTCAATTAATTTATAATAGAAGAAATACATACTAGAATTTTTTCATTGATGCAATGAGCTAGTGGCAACCAGTTGTATACTTCTGTAAATAAGTCAGCCATTTTAGCAGAATATTTTGCTTTTACTTCACCTTCAAATCCATACATATGATTCATAGTAGCTGATTCATGGTTACCTAACCAGAAATAATATAATTCAATAGAAATATTTAAACATGTATTATAAGTTAAATACTCACCTCTAGACATAAAAAAATGTTTTGGATATAATAATTTAAATCCAAATAGTGTAAATATACATTCAACAGAAAAAGATCCTCTGTCAACAAAATCTCCATTAAATAACTATGTAATGTTTAAGTAAAACATGAAATTATGTTGAGTAGTTTTTAAACATAACTTAATTAAAATCAAAGGATACATAAGGATTTGTATTTGAAGGTAAACCATTTAACTCAAAAATATTAAGTAAATCATAAAATTGACCATGTATATCACCACAGATTGTAAATTTGTCATTATCTAGAACTGTGATATCTATTAAGCTTGGTTGAGCCATAAAAAGAACTTTTATGTCAAGTAAAATTTTAAAGGCATATTTTTGATGAAGTTTATTTTCATTTTTGTACCATTGTATAAGATCTTGCATAAATTTTAGCGAAACTTTATCATCTTCTAATTTTGGTCCTGTGTATTCATCAGCAATAGCTGAAAATATATTAAAAAAAAAAACAGTAATTAAATAAAAAATAAATAATTTATGCATTAATGAAATACATGTACAATAGCATAGTACTCTACATTAACTAATAAAATAAATAATAAATAAATGTTAAAATATTAAACTTACTCATAGCTTCTAATTTCACTGAATCAGCAATAGTTTTTTTATTTTCTTCAATAGCAATAGCTTTTTCAAAAGCTAATATTTTTACAATTTTGTTACATTCTGTAAATTTCAGTTTTGCATCTTTATCATTTGGTCTAGCTTTCATAACTGTTTCATAATCTTTAAGAGCAAGTTTAAATTTCCCTAAAGGCATATTGGCTGCTGCTCGTCGATAATATCCTTTTACATAATTTCTATCTAATTCTAATGATTTAGTAGCATCTATCAGTGCATAACCAAAACATTCTGTCTTTAAATATGCAAAACTCCTATTTCCATAATACATAGCTACTGTTGGATTTAATTCTATAGCTTTAGTATATAATGAAACTGCTGCATCATAACTTTGATCTGTAAGAAAAAATAGATCATAACATTTACTGTTCTTAAATATAAAGCAAAACAAATATCGACAATTTTAATAGCATTCAAATTTTTAGAAATGAATGTTGCATAAAGTACATATATATAAATAATCAGTATATTGATTTATGAATTATTGCTCTAAAATTCGTTTGTAATGCTGGAATTTAAAGAAGCATTTGATCTTAATTAAAAAAAAACTATTAAAAATTTAATAAAAAGTATGGTTAAGTTTAGAATACACGTGATTGAATTGTACATGGTACATCTTAATGTTGTAAATTCAAAATTTTTAATCCTCAGATCATAATTAATAATATAACGGGTAAAATATTTTTTATTAGAGCAACTATAAAACTTACGTTTAAAGAATTTATTGGCCTCCTCTTTATATTTTTCCGCCTGAGCAATATCTTCGGGTGACGGAACTCTTGTATGTTCAGCATTCTCATCCATTCTTGTATTTTTATTAAACTAGGTACAAAAATTTATATAATTTATATAAATTAGTTTAACTTAAAATGGTAGATTAGGCATAAAAAAAAACTTCTTCCCGACCATAAGAAATTTTTTTAATTTTAAATGTGCTTTTAAAAAGTAGATATCACTTAATGGCTCTGTGTCCCTATATATTTTGTTTTTGGTTATAGAATAAATGGAAAGCATCTATCTGTGCAGGTTCGTGTAATATTCTATGTAAAAACTGAAAAAATACTTTGACATGATTTTTCTATTACTTTTCTCGTGTATGCAATAGGATAATTTTTAAGTAAAGTTTTTAATTTTTTTCGAGTTTAAGCTTAATATGTAATTTATGTAATTTTTCAGTTATTAAAAATTATTTTTAATAACGTACATTTTTTAATATATTTTTATAATTAACTAATTGTAAGTAATTAATGGGTTCGATCATTATATTATATTTATTATTATTTTTATTAATTATTGTATTTTGAATTATATTTACATTATATTCCACAAAATTTAAAATAAACAAAAATAAAAATATGGATGTTTCTCTTAACCAGATGCTCAATAATGTTAAAAAAAAGTGAAATCTAATTTTCTTTTTTAATTTTACATTTTGATCTTTTAATCCAATTGTTTTCTTTAATTTAAAGATGAATAAATTCTATAAATTCTAATTTGTTTTGCTTAAAACTATAAATTATTAAATTGAATTTTATATAATTAAGAAATGAATAGCTGATACTAAACTACGAAATCTATTCTCAGCTAGATTAGACAATCGAAAAATGATGATAGTAACAATAATGAATTGGAAATAACTACGTTACTATGTGAAAGAGAATAAGCGTATAGGATTATGCGTACATTTTTCTCCTCTCTTTTTCTAACTTTAATAAGTTAATTTGGGTTAGGTTAGCTTCTGAATTCTAGTCCAATTTGAGACCTGTCATACATAACGTGCAAATTGTCCTCCCTGCTAAAATTGTGTACAATGTCACATGTACGTTAAAATATATGAAAAAAAGGCTTTATTTTTCTTAGTTATTTAAGATAGATTACTATTTAGATTTCTCTATTTCCATGCCGTAATTACTCAAAGTTTTATATTCTGAAATTGCGTATTTTAATTCTTACAATAATGTAATATAATAATAGATTCTTTTATCTACATATTCGTTAGGATTATATCCAGGAGAATCATCTCGTTAAATTTGAATTAAGTATACCGTATAAATTTTATAACCGTATAAGATTATAGGATAAAGACTTTAATTTAAAAAAATTTTTCACATTTTAAATCTCATTTGCTTATGCATTACTAAAATTATTTATATGTATACAAAACTTCAAATTTTTTCTTGTCATTTACCTTTTATGTAAATTTAAATATTTTATTTGAATGAATGATTTCATTTATTATTAAATTATTTAATTTTCCATGTACAATATATCTGTCCCTGACTTGTAAAGTTCCAAGGGAAACTTTTGTTATTTAAATTACATGTATTTATTTGTATTGAAAATTACTTTTAAACATCAATAGTATTAGAATGCATTTTTAAATTTTAATTTACAATTATTTATAAGTATTAATTGATTTTAGATTTATTCTTGTTCTTATTTAATTCTTTGTCAATAAATTTTTTTAGTGGAAATATTTTAAATGATTGCCCACATTCATTGTTATAAAAATTAATTTGTATTATTGTAATTTTAGAATTTATTTTCAAATAATAGTTTATTGTTTATATATGTATTTATTTATACCATTATTACCATATTTTAGATTAAAAATATATGTTTTTAATTAATCATTTTAATGTAAATATACAAAGTAATCACATGTGTATCAACAATATTAATCATTTATAAGAAATATATAATGCATATATTGAAATCAAGTAAATTAGTGGACAACAAGGTTGCTTATTATTATAGTTGAATATTATAAATGATCTAGTTTAAAAAAATACTTGAAATTGAAAATAAATAACTAGTTTTTATATTGTTTTATCTAAATGTAGTTCAATTCATGAATCTATTTACTTAATATTATATAGTCCTCGTTGATAATTATGTATAATATTTAAATCTTTACAAATAAAAATGAATGGTAGAGATTGATGAATTTGTTAATACAAATTTTGTATTTACTTTAGTTTTTGTGCATATAGACTTATCTTTATGCTAATAATTTCATATATTCTAGTATTTCAAGAAAAAAAACTAGATTTATTTTTTAAGTAAAGTGTATGTTAATTTTGTTTTTAAAATTAAAATTTTTGATCAGTAATATAATAAAAAACGTTAATAAAATGTTAATACTACGTTTTTTTTTAACATTAATTAATTTCAGACGGGTACATACACCAAGAAAAAATATTAGGGACCAAGAGTGGTAAAATACTATATATTTATATATATTGTACTTAATAAATTAAAGTCTTTTATTTTCTTTAATTTGTTTCAGTATTTTAGATTTAAAACTATACTCATTCTTTATTATTTAGGTATGTAATACCATTTTTGGGTTATAGTATTCCAGGATTTATATGCCTTTCTCACCTTTTGTACACTCTCATTATGCTTCATTAATTTGATTTTTATAATAAAGTCCTTTAGTTTTTTTTTGTATATTTTAATATATACATAATAAAACTGAATTGTGTTAGCTAATCTTGGACAATTGCATGAATATTGCATATTAATGAGAAGTTGCATCTGGGAATGTTATCAATAATGAAAATAGAAAATTTTAAATAACTTGACATGAATTTCAATGAAAAGTTATTTGCAGGGAAAAATTTATTACGAAGACACTGCCTAGACAAAATAGTTAAACAAGTCTGAACTTGAAATAAAAAGTTTAACTATGATATTTAAAGAATTTGATCTAATAGTAACCTATGCAATTGCAGGATCTAATAAAATATGAAAAATGAATATATTTTAAATACACATTTTATCAATGAAACAACTTACAGAATTATTTCGATTGCTACATTTATAGCACAATGAATTTTCTTTAATATTTAAGTATCAAGTATAGACTAAGAAAATAGCTTACAAAATAAAAAGTAAATTACATATAAAATTCAATTGAACAAAAATAACATATTAACAAGAAATTGGCATTTAAACAATTAAATATAAAGCAAATGTGAAGCAGACAAATATTTTAGAACTACTTTTATAAATATAGATTGACTTAGTTACATTTTGGAGATATAAGATTAAAATTAAAATAAAATAAAAAATGAATATCATTTGAATATATCAAATGTTAATTTACTTACTGAAATGTGAATGGATGAATTATTATTAGATATATATGCAATATAAAACCATTTGTCAGAGATCAAATTCAATGCATATATATGGTTGTAAAATAAATATACTATTATTATATCAACAAACTATATTAAAAGGTTTTATGCGTGATGGTATTTATAGTTTCATTTGCCCAATACATATATTTGTTTAAACGTTCTTATAAGGTATTTTTAGATTATAAATTTTGTAGTTCTAAGCAGATTTTTTAAATATCATCTTTAATCTATTTGATAGTTTGAAAATAGAATACTTGGAAATAGTTTCTTCTTATATTCAGGTGTAGTACCATTTCATAATAAAATGAAACTGAATTCCAAAGTCATAAAACAAATAAGCCGTGCCAGCTTGCATTGTAATTGTTCGGGATTCCATTAGTTTCTCGATCGTGGGGACTACCTCTTTGTTTGTAAATTCTTTTCAAAACATTCGATATGATTGTCAGATGTATCCAAAAAGTCTACGAATATGATCAGGAAGTACATCGAGCATTACTTCTCTCTCGTTTATGACTATTTTACGATCACGCGTCTTGCAAGACTTTCTTTCTTGAACAAGACCTAGATATAATAGCATACTTGCCAAACTTTGTAACATTTTCTTAATGAGCCAACACAAATTGAAATTCATTAAAAATCCAGCCATGCTTGAATTCTCGCAAAGATCGAACTTTCAAAAATCAATTTCAAATTTAATCTTACAACGAAGAGATTCTCAGACTTCAGTGTTCGGCATCATAAAGTTGAAACTTCAACCGACGCTGGTACAAGATCGCTACACGTTACATAACGAACGCTTGGGTCTGCGAAATTCAATCACGTGAGAGCACCGGAAAGGGTTTCGTAGGCTACAGAAAAAACTCAGAAAAGTATAAAGCAATTAGTGAAAACTTTAGTATAAAGCAATTACGCTACTGTACCTTGTGATCAATTATTAGTCATTCCCAATAGTATTCAAAATACATTACATCTCCTTCACATAAGCTAACAGATACCTCACATTCTTCTAATTCAAATTATTAGTTTTAAAAATTGCAAAAATATTACTACTGATAAAATTTAATATATCAATAAAATTTACATAGAATATGCATAGTATCCAATACATTTACAGTATATCTTTATAAAGTAAATACTCGTAATTCTATATATGAAATAAACAAACTGTTGAGGTACCGTCTATCCAGCTCTCGTGGGCTCAGCTTTACGTGTTCCGACGGCCGTTGATAGAGGTTTTACCTTGTGTGACTGTATGCACTCCCTGATGTTAA